>CAUYRH010102957.1:0-83548 GCA_963574655.1 Perodicticus potto | reverse complement strand
CCAGCCCTGGCCCGCCAAACAACAATGCCGGCTGCAACCAAAAAATGGCCAGGCGTTGTGGAGGGCGCCTGTAGTCCCAGTTACTTGGGAGGCAGAGGCAGGAGACTCGCTTGAGCCCAGGAATTGGAGGTTGCTGTGAGCTGTGATGCCACAGCACTCTATCTAGGGTGACAGCTTGAGGCTCTGTCTCAAGAAAAAGAAATACTTTTGTTGTTGGTTATTTCCTCTTATTATTGCGGTAGCTTCTGAGGAGACGTATCTGTCCCATAAGTCTTCCCAGAAGCAACTTTCCTCCTCTTCAATAAACCTAAGCTTTTCGTCTTCGTCTCAGCTCTTCTTCCCCTCAATACAGAAACTGTATCATTTTGAGAAATGGCTGTTCCTTCCCTCCCATTGGCTCTTCCGGAAACAGTATTTTACGTCTTGCTGTCTTCAGTGTCCTCTTTTTTGGTGAGAGGGCCTCCTGCCTGGCTGCTCTGCCTGTCTCCCCTGTGGGTGGGTTTCAGCATGTGGGTGCTTGCCCGGGAGAGGGGCAGGGCAAGGGGAGAAGGCAGGGTGGGCTCCTCCGTGCAGAGCCCTGTCAGGCCCTCAAACGCAGGACAAAGACCACCTTTCACTGCTGTCTCCCTCAGAGTAGCTTGAAGCTGAGAGGCAGGAGCAACCCCGACCAAATTCTACCTAGCACATCCCTCTGCTGGCCTTGGGAGCAGGTGGGATAGGGGACTGGACCTTCGAAGGAAGGAAGGAAGACCACCACCAAAAAGCTACCAATTACCTCAAAACCCAGATGCCCCCGCATACAGCCCAACATCCGGACGCTCAATGAACAATTTGCTCTGTTCACGTACAGACCTGAAACATTCTTTAATACGGTATCACAAAGGAGAATGAAGGTGAGGTGATCACTCAAAAAAGCAAAACAAAATCCCTCTCCCACCTGCCCCAGGCTAACATCATCTTTCTGGATAAATTAAAGATGTACATGCTCCATGGAAAAATGCTCATTATCCTAAGTATCAGAGAAATGCAAATGAAAAACCACCTTAAGATATTACCTACCCCCAGCGAGGACAGCCCACATCACAAAGTCCCAAAGCTGCAGATGCTGGCGTGGGTGTGGACAGAAGGGAACACTTAAATACTGTTGGTGGGATTGCACACCAACCTTTTTAGAAAGAAGTATAGAGAATCCTCAAAGAGCTTAAAATAGACCTTCCATTTGATCCCATGATCCCATTACAATGTATCTACCCAGAAGAAAAAAAATTATTTCACCATAAGGACATTTGCACTAGAATGTTTATCAAAGCCCAATTCGCAATCACCAAGACATGGAAACAACCCAAATGCCCATCAGCTCACAAATGAACAAATAAACTGTGGTATATGCGTACCACAGAAGACTATTCAGCCATAAAGAGAAAAAGGAGACTTTATATCTTTTATATTTACCGGGAAGGATTTGGAGAACATTCTCCCAAGTAAGTATCTAAAGAATGGAAAAGCAAGCATCCCATGTACTCAGTATTAGCATGAAACTAGTAGATGAACAACAACATGCCCACATGAGAGAAAAATACAATTAAATTCAAGAAGGGGGTTGGAGGGAGGAGAAATAGAGAGTGGAGGGAAACTGGTAAGTTCTCACCTAACGGGCACAATGTAAGCGTATATGGCACACCATATACTTGAAGGGCTTAACTACAACCAACTTGGACTTTACCTAACAAACCAAAACAATGTAACCTAATCGCATGTAACCTTATATTAATCTGAAATTAAAACAAAAAATCCATGTTGTGCTCCCTGACTTTTAGCCTCATCCTTCCGGGGGAGGAAATGGAGGGCAGACACAGGCCCTACCTGCCCACTTGCTCTGATCTTTCTCGCCTCCACTCTCTTGGTCCTTAGCAAGCTCCTCTGGATCAGCAGCTGTTTCACTGGGTCCTTCAACATCTTCAACAGCCTCTTCTGCAACAGAAGAAAAATAAAGATGGCAAGGATTAAAAAAGGAAAGAAGAGAGAGGACCCTTGGCACCTGTTCCAAAAACGTACCCATCACAAAACACAGAAGCTGACCACTCTGATCCTTCTCTCTTCTCTGTGACCCCATGAGAGGTTGATTGTGTTACAGTTATACTGAAGTGTGGGTGAGGAGTGGGGATTTTCTTTCTGGGTAAACAGTTGGTATGAGGCTGTGACTTGCTCCAGATTTTTGTGGCCATCGAGTATTCTCAGATGTATCTATCTGAAAAATCCTACTGAGGCAATTAACTCCGCCCAAATCCCTAAAGTTGCATACGAGTCTTTTACACTTAAAAATGCAAAAATATGGTTACATGTTCACTTCTTGCCTAGCTCCTGGCCAGCCTCAATCACTGACCCTCATAGGGCTTGAAGTGACCATGCATGTGTCAGACTGTGGCAGGAGTCTTTTACAGTCATTCATGTTCTAAAGGGGCACAGAATGTCAGTGATACAATTTCATCAGTGTAAAGAGTTCCAGAAACCAAATGGCATCTTGTGGGCATGTCAGGAGCCAATGGTGGGAAGCAAAGTTTGCAGAGAAAGCGATAAAAATTTCTAACAGAGTCATATGCTTTCACTTTGAAGTCATCCCATTCTTTAGTCACTACTGGTTTAAAACTAACCCAGGAAATGTCTCTAAAGCTCAGCACACAGTGCTATAGTGAAGGAAAAAGAATGACCATTGCCAACACGAGGTTAATTATGATGTGAAATCCCATCTGCCCAAGGCGGATAAGATGCTCTAGATGCTGAGGAGGAAAAAAGGGAGACACTTCTCTCCTGCTCTGTTTGACCCTCTGGATCATTACCACAAACACGCACTCGGTAAGAATCGGTTACATCGATGAATAAAGTGGACAAACCAAGGTAGAAACCATTGTCATAAGGATGAAATTATTAGGAGATCTGGATGAACATGACTGGCAAGGTGCAGAAATCTGAGAGCAAGGTTGTCCACATCTTTCACTAGACCAGACCCCAGCAGGAACCTGGTATTCGGCTCCAGTGTAGAACCCTGGCCTGGGGCTCTGACACCACCAGAGGTCTCTCTAACCCCCACTTCTACTTTTCTGTGTTTCAAAGTCCTATGCCCTTCAGAAAATAGCCTTTACATTTTATCTCACGAAGGAAGTAAAAGGAATGCCAAGTAAAATAAGCTCAGATGGTCTCTCAAACATTCAAGGAAGAAACTTTCTTCCCTAACTCTTCCAGAAAGAATGATGGAGGTCCAAGGAGTGGAAAGCTGACCTAGGTCAGGGAATGTTCTTTCCTTGTGACCACCAGTAGGGGGTTTATGATGCAGATACTGGAAACAGGGATGAAATAAAAGTACTGCTTGGCTCGGCGCCTGTGGCTCAATGGGCTAAGGCGCCAGCCACGTACACCTGAGCTGGCGGGTTTGAATCCAGCCCGGGCCCGCCAAACAACAATGACAGCTGCAACCAAAAAATGGCCGGGTGTTGTGGCGGGCACCTGTAGTACCAGCTACTTGGGAGGCGGAGGCAGGAGACTCGCTTGAGCCCAGGAATTGGAGGTTGCTGTGAGCTGTGATGCCACAGCACTCTATCCAGGGTGACAGCTTGAGGCTCTGTCTCCAAAAACAAAAACAAACAAACAAAAAAAAAGTACTGCTTATTTTCATCTCTGACTAAGGACTCCACATGTAATTTATCTCCTTGTTGTCTCACTACATAGTAAAGTTAATGTCAAGTCTCCCCATCCTACCCTTAGTTCAAACTTGGAAAAATCAGGCAATTGTAGCTTAGATGTCAATCAGATGTACAGTCCCACATTAACATCCTTTATCATTCAGTAAATGCCTGTGAAGTAAAAACAAGCAAGTCACACAGTATAATATATGTTTATCTTCATTATGTCCAGGTAGCAGGGTCCATGTACAGTTTTAGGCTTTTAAATAAAATTGTTCAATGCTATTTTTAAAAAATTCATCTCTGAATGGTGATACCAGCATTCAGCCAATCAATCTTATTAAATTTGGTCTCCTCAAATCAGCTAGGTCTCTTAAAACAGGCAAAGCTGGGAAGCTCAGTGGCCCCTCCCCTCTAGCACACACACGTTTTCACCTTACATAGAGAGTGTCGGAACACCCTGATGTGATGAACTGTGTCTGAAGGTGCCACTGGGCAGCGAAGGGAAGGAATTTACCCGCTGGGACGCCACTGCCAAGGCCAGCGCATTATGTGACCTGTAGCTATTGGAGCAGAGAGTTAAAAACTCATGGATCACCTGGCACTGACCCCAGTTCTTCAAGCCTTTGCAAACAGATATGTTGAGAAGATAGATATTGTAAAGAATGAGCAGATCACTGATGCAATAACAAGGAATCCACGTGGTGCTTTGTGACTGTTGCTGGAATATTCTATGAGCCCACGGGGCCTTTGCTTCCCTCCCCTTTTTGCCCTCCTGCAAGCAGAAAATGAAGGAAGCTGATTTCCAATGAGAGGATAAACGAAAGAGGTTATTTGAGGAACTTATTTTGCTTATCTTCCTTTTTTTCCCCCTCTTTAAGATTTACAAATCAAGTCTTCTTCTTGAGTCCTAGGTTTAGTATTATCATTTGCGATTCATTCACTAAAAGGCTGTTATGTGAGTGGTGGAAGAAGAAATGATTAGGAAAATCCTGGATAAGCCAGCTCCCTTTACAAGGGGATCAGCGTCCTCACCCCCACCTAAAAACCATATCCCCTGCAGCCCAGCCGGCACGGCCCTGCTGTTCCATGTGTGACCTACAGGTGTCGCCATCCGCATGGGGAGGCCCGGGAGGGCAGCTGGCTGCAGGAGCCACTTAACCTTAGCATGTGGAAATAATATATGTCTTCAAGTGAACTGTCTGGTTCTGGAGAAATAAAATAGGACATTCATAAGCAGTTACACCATCTGTCTCTATACCATCATCATCAACAGCAAGAGGAAAAATAGCTTTTTAAAATGGATGAAACCCCAGGCTGACAGTAACTGGAAAACTGTGAGCTCTGAATACCAATAAAGGTAGAGAGATGATTAAAAAACGGGGATACAAACTGCAAATTCATCTGGACAGCTTAAGCCCACGATGCTTTGTAGATAGGGTGTGTTTTATTGGTTCCCAAAGCATAGCCAAGTCCCCTTGCCAAAGCCAGGCCCGGGGCGCCCACGGGAAGGGCTTGGTCTCTCTGCACTGGGAAACGCCAGGGAAGCGGGGGCGGGTGACATCTGGCTCTGGGAGGGGGAGCCGTGTCCCCACGCTGAGCTCTTGGGGCTGCTCTCCAGCCTTGTTCCCTTTCGTAACATGTATTTGATACACACGTGCTGATAGGAAAGAGGGGAGTTCCCCCTCCAGATCACAGGCTGCATCCCGCTCCACCCACTCAAGTCAGTGACAACTGGCCGGGGTCATTACAGAAGTTGAAGATTTTTTTTTTCCTATAATATCAGCTACTGACAGATGGTAGAACAAGTGAAGACTTGATGGAATGACGGTCGGTTTTATCTGGAAAATCCCATCTTTCACTCAGAGGAAGAGGCTGATTTCCTTCTTTCCTTCACCAAGGTACACAAAAGCCACCTTGCCATTTTGAAGGCCAAAACAGACAAATCACAACCATCTTCTCCTTAAAGCATTTAATGAGATTTTAGACCCCTACTGAAGCACACCAGCAATGCTTTCCCAAGGAGATGGCCAGGACCTGGGAAAGGAGGTCATCTCTACTCCCCAGCCCTGCCCTGGTTCTTGGGAGGGGACAGCAGGCTCAGAGCTTCCCAGAAGGATCTGTGATTTGGAAGACGCCTTAAAACCCCCAGAGAAGCCCAGTTCGCCGGTAATGCCCCACAGCAGCCCTCCAAACTAGGGCGCTTGTTGAATGTGTCTGCATGTTAAAAATATAGCGAAATAGAAGCCAATCTTGGAGGATGGCGAGGTCTTCCTAGTGTCCCTCTCTGCCTTTCACATCTATGTAAGACACGGACTGAAGGCCCTTTAAAACTCTCTTTCTGTCACCACTTCCTTGTCCCAGGCAGCACTTACTAGCATTGGGCCGAACCCAGCCTATGCGTCCCCAGCACTCATGTCTCGGGCTAAGAGCATAGCCCTCAGGTGTCAGAATTACAGCAGATAAACATATTCTAAAAGGAAAAGGTTCTGAGAACAACTTAGATTTTTAAGGGGATGGTCCCACACTCCCAGAAAATTTCCCTTCAATCGAGATGCTTACCACAAATGCAAATTGTTCTCTTAACACACCTTAGACTCAGCATCTGGGTAAAGGTGACTTGCATGACTTCCTCGTCTGTGGTGAAATCCGCTCCCAAAGGAGGCACGTGTGCCAACTGGCAACTCATGGGGATTTGTAACAATTTCATGAACAACCTGGAAATGGGTTTGTGGAAGAAGCACCAGGCAGAAGCCAAAAATAGAGGTGGCATCCTCATGAAGTCAGCATTCAACCTCCCTGAATGCGTCACCCAAGAAAAACATTCCAGTTAAAAAATGGCACTGTTCCTCCAAATAATGGGGGCCTAGCGATGCGTCCACTGGGGGTATTTTACAAATTGCTTACAGGCTTAGAGGAAAGGGGAGTCAATCACTGACTAAGACTAGTCCCTCTGTTCCTAACTCTTAACAGGATAATGCAGATTAATTCAAACCTTCCCCAAACCTGACAAAGCCCCTACAGTGCCTGGATGTGATAGAAATTTGGAAATTCTCCTAAGAATCAGGGTTTCTGTACCCAAGGCTCTCACATGATCATGTTACTTAAATAATACACCAATCTGTGATCCCCGAAGAATGAAATTGTTCTTTCCTTTTTCTTTGGCGGGAGCGGCGTTTGAGGGTGGGGGTGAAATAAAGTGCGTCTGCCTGTCGGCAGGCTCAAGAGCTGAGGAACATTAGCTGTCATGAACCACAATCAGATCAGGTTTGAAATATTTAGCAGTGGCTTGGAAAATGCGGCGGTGCCGCTCTGACAGGCGAGATGTGCAGAGACACCCACTTTCCATTATAATGGAAATACCAGGCCTGTTCTGAATATGTATAACCCAGAAAAATGTATTGATTTTTCATTCGGCATTAAAAAAAATGAAATCGCCTGCAGCTGTCAAAAGCCTTTTGTTAAAAGCTCATCTTTCCTGGAATGAGGTTTACCAGAAACAAGTTTTAATTGTATATAGGACCTCTTTTTTGAAAAACAAAATAACCAATCTGCTCACTTTGAAGAGAGGGTTAAAGTGCTTCCTTTTTCCGTTTTCAACCTAATGAACCCGAGGATGACCTACCAACCACCAGTGAGCAGGCGGGGTAAAGGCCGGACACACTCTGACCAGCAGGAGTGACATGGAGGGTGGCATCTACAAGTGGCACTGGCTGGTGCTTCTGTGGTGGGTGGCTGGAAGAGCACTGATTGCATCCTACATCCTCTTGGTTCCTCTAACTCCATGTGGGTGCCAGACGCTGAGACTCACCATATTTGCCCTGGCCAATTGATTGTCCACTTTGGCCTTGGCTGGCGCAATTGGGAAAAGAGGGCAGAACACTTTCTAGCATGTCCAATCCTTTTGGCATTTTGTTAATGGGAAATGTCGACTGGCTACAAATACTCTATAGAATATGCATGCTTTATTTTGCAAATACAGGTCAAATCAAATCCCACAATATAAAAGATGACTACTAAGGCCTAGACCACTTCTTTCATTAAAATCCAGTGTGCTAAAATTCCGCTACAACAGAAATTTGTGACAAGATGCCATCTGCAAAGCTGATGGACAGACACCCATGGAGTTCTCAGTTTCTTCTAGTTCTGCCTTCTCTAAGAGAGGAATGGTGGTGACATTCGCGGCTGCACCCACAGGGGTGGGCCACTAACTATGTCATTCTCCCTCCACGACATTTTGGCAAATGGAATAGTGGCCAGCAGGTGACTTTACATGTGCTGTGGGCTATATCCTAAATGCACAGGGACACCCAGACCCAAAACCTAATAAGCTGTTCTACCACATTCCCAAATGCCTCTCCTCAAAGATTCACTCCCTGGTTTTATTTCATCGTGTTTTTTTCAGCCCTGACAGCTTGCTGGGCTGAAGCTGCCTGAGAGGGAGCTCCCAGCAGTGAGGTCTTCTGGGCAACAATATCCTAGAAATTTTCCCTTAAGTTAAGGTGGGTTTGCTCACTACAAGTGTGACTGTTCTCTCCACACCCCTTATGCTGAGCATGGTAATAAAGGTGACCACACGCTCTCACACATGCACACAGAGTAGGGAGTTTTCAAATCTACACGCAAGTCCTGTGTGGATGATCACCTGAATTTTTTTTTTACATTGCTGGCCAACTTTGCCCATCCCCTTTTCTACCTCTCAACAGGCTGCATAGATTTATGGAGAAAAACTCCAAATCACAAGAGGATCCCAAACTGACACTGATGAGTGGAACGTCCTGAGCTGCATCTGTCCAGTCCTAGCAGGAAACCTGGAAGGGGTGAGGGCAGGTGCGTGCGGGAGGGTGGGGCCGGCAGGGGCTGCACAGCTGGGCACCTGCTCCTTCACCAGACATGTGCTACGTCCCCACCTCCTCGGAATGTCTTTTACAGTGGACGTTACAGCTCCCAAGCGTTAATAAAGCCTACGGTATTCAGTGAAAAGAACGCTCTCTCAGTGAGTGATGAGCAGACTGTCCTAGGCCTCTCTGTCTAAGGGATAGAACGTGAGAAGGCAGGGGTAGGTCTTTCCCTCCACCTTCACCATTCCCCATTTTATCACCCACTCAAGTGCTTCCTCTCTGCCAGGCTTACCAAAGACCCTTGACTCTGGCAGGTGTGAATGGCAGGGACCAGCCCAGCCTTCTCCAGGTAATTTTCTCACACTGATGGCTTTTATTTTTATTTATTTATTTTGCAGTTTTTGGCCAGGGCTGGGTTTGAACCCACCACCTCTAGCAAATAAGTAGCCAAACTGCTAACAACTGCCTTCTGGAAGGGGACATTTACGCAAACGTATTTCAGCCCTCCAGAAGTTACCCTGCTCCAGTGAGGGACTCTTTCAGGTGAACCCTTTTACCATAAGAATTCTTTTTAACCCTAGGTGCTCATTTACCAAACACACCTGAGGCCACAGTGCCTAGAGTTTCTGGGCCCAGCCCGCAAGGGGTGTGCGTGTGCGTGTGCGTGGGCGTGGGGGGGGGAGGTTGCCAGCCTCCTCAGGTGCCCTGGGAGGCCCCCACCCTGGCCTTCTTTCCTGTCTTCCCTCCCACCCCACCGATGCTGCCTTTTGGCATCAGGCAGTAAGAGTCAACATTCTGAAGGCAACTCTGGGTATTATTAAAAATGACTAATTGGAGAATAGAGACCATTTATGCTTTTGTATATTTGAAGATCTTACCACTGTTTACAGAAAGGAGAAAAATGAGGCTTGTGCGGTGAGAGGCAGCCTGGGAAGGGAGGCCAGGGCCGCAGCCTGCACGTTCATCCCTGCTGGGTAAAGCGTCGTCCAGCTCCGTGAGTGCAAAGATTATGGTGCGGGGGGAGGGCCTCCATTTGCCTTTTTACTTAACTTCACCTCTAACATGAGCACTGACAGGACAGCATGTCATGGGTCCAAAGTGGCCACAGTGTGTTAAGCCCTTCCAGAGAAAATGTCCCCTCCCTGAGCTGTCCCTCCTGCGGGAACAGCACAGGACGCCAGAGCATGAGTGAAAAATGCTGCCATTGTGTGGCGAGGGAGGGGTCCTGCCATTTTTCCTCTCCCAGGCAAGGCCACTTGGTCATTTGAACAGTTTGTCAAAACCACACTAGAATTATGGGGGTGGGTGGGGGTCAAGAGAGGAGAAAAAGGGAGGAAACGCCTAGAGCCAGCATTGCAACAAGTTCCATTTATCTGTGTTCCTAGCAAAAGCACCTGGGTTGCCCCCTGCAGAAATCCAGAAAGGATAAAAGTAAATGTGCAGCAACAAAGCACAACGGAACTAAATATGTCGCTGACTCGCCTGGTGGCTATTCACAGGAAGATTTTTTTTTTTTCTGAATAACTGAAAGGTGTGAGTTCCAGTTTGTAAAATACAAACCCAACCGCTGAAGTGGTCTCAGAATACACGCTAAATAAAGAAGGCCAGCTAGGTCCCAGGACTCTCAAGTAAATGGAATTCATCAGGGATTAATTCTCCTGGATTTCTACACAGCCATGATTGTTGCTGTTACTTTCACACATGAAATGTAAAAAAGGCAAATTCCCTGAGCATGTTTGTAGCGGAGCGTGATGTGATTGTGTTGTCATTTATGGGAAATAATCGCAGGGCCATCTCTCCCTTTCCCCCCCATTTTCCAGTCCAAATAACCATGAAAAATTACACTTCAATGTCAGGGCGACGACAAAGGAGGTACGCTCTCTGGGAGCTCAGCGGATTTGCTGGGGTTTTTCCTTTCTTTGGACAAAAATTACCTTCAATTGTACTTCATTTAAAACGTGATCTAACAAATGCATTTTGACAAGTTCCTTTCTCTTTTTCTCCTTTCTTTTAAACAGTATTTTGCACAGTTTAACCTCACACCAAACTGGAATGTTCTGGAAAGAAGAGGTATGCAAAATAGAAGGCCCTTGATACCAAGAAGGGGCGTCCTGCCCCCACTTCTGTTGAAAACAAACTGGTCAAGAAAAAAAACACACCAAACGATTCTAAGCCGGTATGCTACTGAGGAAGAGGGGAGAACAGCAGAGAAGAAATGATAATGTCTTGAAGACAGAATATTTGATGGGGAAGGCAAAAAAAGCTGGTGTTGGCAGGAGGAGAAGGAAGGTCCTGGTGAAGGAAGAAGGGGCTTCAGACCTTACTCATCAGCATAAACCATGTGGCGGATTTAGAGGTGGCACCTAAGGTGTCTGGGTATATGGTCAGAATTGGGAGTTTACGACTACATATGAGGGCAAGGGATTGAAGAAAACAGTTCCCACCTGACCCTTTCTCTATGGAAAGGGACATTTTTCAACAGAACAGATCTGCCTGAAAGCTTTTTGACATTCCAGGTGTGAGGCCGGAGCAGTCCCTACACGCATGTGTCTTTCAACAACACCGTGCTTGAAATAAACACTGCCAGGCTTCTGCGTTCGGAGGGGAGAAGACAAGACAGATAAACACATGTGAGTGATAGAGAGTAAATTAGAAAAAAAAAATTTAACAGTTTCCATTAAAGAAGGCTGGTATCTCCTCCTGAGTCAAAACTCAGTTGGCTTGTCACTAAGAGATACGCTTAATGCAAAAAAAAGAAGTGTTTTTTCTAAGCTTTGTTTCCTTCCTTATTTATTTTTTAAATTGGAAAATGTTGAAAATAGATAGATGGAAAAAAAAAAAAAGTCAAGGAAGGCCCCGTAAGTGTACTTAAGCCTCTCTATACAAATGAAGGTGTGTGGGAAATGAACAGGATATACCAGAAGTGATATTAAATGCTGGTGATTAGGACCTAATGGGTATAAGTGAAACCTTGCGGGATGGCTCTGGTGACGGGAATGTCAGGGGTGATGGATGCAATCTATACAGGAACGACAGCCTGGGAAGGAGAGGTGGAGGGGTGGTCGTGCAGAGCCAAGGCACTCAAAAGGCTGAGGAGACATAATTTGACAATGCCAAAGGGAACGAGGGAAAATCTGGGGGAAAGATAAGCAAAAAAGCAAACTGAAAGAGAAGGAGGTAAACAGTGTGTTTCTGGTAACAAATAGCAGGACTGAGAAAAATAAAGCCCTGACTCCAGAGGTCTGAGTCACATGATGGTCCAAATGAGGGATCTGAATTTTCAGCCTGTTTGTCACCTCATTCTTAAGACCACAGCATGTGGATAGTCCCTAAAAACAGCTTTGCCTCTGACAAGCACAGAATTCAGGCAGAAATAGGAGTTCACCCCCACCAGTGGGCAGCAGAATGAAGGACTGGCTGTCAAAGCAGCTTCGTTTTGCATGATCATAAGCCACACAGATGCACAGCTGGTAAAACAAGCTGATTCATAAAAACAAAGCACAAACAAAGGCTTATACTTTCCAAACCAAATCTGGGGGACAGAAATCAGGCCAACTTCAGGCCACGGTGCACCCAGGGAAACACCAGCAAAACCTGCTCTCCTCCCTCGGCCAAGCCCAAGGGTACACAAAGGTCACTGCACATTCAAAAACGCAAGGCGAGGAACACGTATCAACCCCGGAGGTGGCTGAGAGCAGGCTCTTACATCCCCAAACATCCTGGGGAGTCCTCAGCTGCCTACTGCATGTTGCTGGTGCCAGTGGGGAAAAGCCCGAGTCCGCCAGGAGCATGTAGGGTCAGACCCGAGACATTTCAGGATGCGTCTACACGTGGCAAGTCAAAAAACGGGCCTCTCTCCAAAGCCATTGAGTCCTCAAACACGCTTCAGTCTGAAACAAACAAGCAGTGGGGGCGACGTGTTTCAGCTGACACTTCCTAGGAAATTGCAAAGAAAGTAAAGCGGGAAGCTGGGGCCCGGAGAAAATCCAAAGGTTGATGTTGAAAAGCTTTCCTGCATTAACGGAGGGAAATGCCGACGGAGCAGGTATACTGTTGTCATTTTTAATAGGCATCTTGTACGGCTCCTCTGTGCCCAAAGGGACAGAAAATTCTTGGACCCTCCTCCTCCTTTTCAGGAACTTCAAAAGTAATACCAGCTGTTGAGTCCAAGGCTTCTCTGTATTTTTAAGTTTGGATCCTGTACAAGCGTCTTTCTCTAGGGTTTAACAAAAATCCCAACCCCAGATCCCTTTTGCAGTGATTTCAGCAACAGCAGCCCCTCCCCAAATCTCCTGCAGCTGCAACTGTCTTGTGGGCTCAGCTTCGGGACTCTGTGTACATCTATTTAGCTTTTCCTCCTGTATGGTGTTTCTTAGACCTAAGATCAGGTGGTGATCCTTCAAAAGCGCCAAAGCGCATTACGTATCCCCACGTTTACACAGCAACATACACGTTATCTCAAGACACACAGTCATGCAATAATTCAGTCAAAGCAATTTAAATTCTAAATTTATACCCCATACTCTTTCATGGTGGGAACGTTGGAAAACAACACATACGGGAAACAAAAGAGAAAGGAAATGTTGCCATGAGATGCCAAAGGCATCAAGATCTGGGCAGATGGTACAGTGGAGTGACAGAGAGCTGGATGAAGAGCTGGTACTGGTGGGCGCTGCGGCTCTCACCTGTAATCCTAACACTCTGGGAGGCCGAGGCAGGTGGATTGCTTGAGCTCAGGAATTCGAGACTAGCTTGAGCAAGAATGAGATCCAGCCTCAACTAAAAAGAGAAAAATTAGCTGAGTATGGTGGCGGGCACCTGTAGTCCCAGCTACCTGGGAGGCTGAGGCAAGAGAATCACTTGAGCCCCATAGTTTGAGGTTGCTGTGACCTATGATGCTATGGCACTCTGCCCAGGGTGAGAGTGAGACTCTGTCTCAAAAAAAAAAGAGCAATAGGGAATAAGGGATCTATAGATATTCATAGCACACAATTTCATTTTAGAGAAATAATTTTAGATTTTTAAATTGTTCTGTGGCACACTGCAAATGGGAGAGAAGTACAGGAAATCTGTAAGTCAGAATCCTTCCCAAACTGTCACAAGTGGGCAGTTTTTTCCGTACTCTGAACACCAAGCAGAGAAAGAGTAAGGAAAGGAAACTAGAAACAACTGAAAGATTTTGTTTCACTCTGTAGGGCCAACACTGATCAGCAGGGAAAGGGACCAAAGGTTCAGGTGAACTAGCCAAGGGCAATGTAGTGTGATGATGAGATCGCCCATGAGCAGGAAGAACAAAGTAAGTGACTCCCCACTTACCAAGCAACATTGCAAACAGGAGGAAGAGGAAGATGATTTAAACAGTAACCAATGAAACACTTAAAAAGAAAAAAAAACCCTAAGTAAGATTAGATCTTAAAATTAAATATATGTATATCATGGTAGGGAAAACCAGATCCATTTCTGTCTAAATTAAAGAGTTAGCCTATGGATGAACTCAACTACTAAGGAATGTCGGTAAAGGTTAGAAAAAAATAGGGAATGTTCCTGGAAAATGGAAATGAAGACAGAAAACTGAGCCTTAAAGAGAAACAATTTGCTGAATGGAGATAGAAGCAAAGAGAGGCCAAAATCTAGCTGTGTAGAATTTAGCTAGACACAGTTAAGGCGATGAAACCAGAAATTCCTGTAGGTGTGTTAGAAAATAGAAAAAATAAACAGGCATGGCAGCCCAAACAAGGAAAAGGTGAGGGCTTGGTGCACGTTGCTCAGTGGTTAGGGCGCCGGCCACATACACCAGGGCTGGTAAGTTTGAACCTGGCCCGGGCCTGCTAAACAATGACAACTGCAACAACAAAAAAAATAGCTGGGCGTTGTGGTGGGCACCTGTAGTCTCAGCTACTCAGGAGGCTGAGGCAAGAGAATCGCTTAAAACCCAAGATTTTGAGGTTGCTGTGAGCTGTGACGCCACAACACTCTACAGAGGGTGACACAATAAGACTCTGTCGAGGGGAAGGGGAAGGGGAAGGACAAGGGCAAGGGCAAGGGCAAGGCCAAGGGGAAGGGGAGAGGGAAGGGGAGAAGAAAGAAAGAAAAGGTAAGAAGCATAATCATGGCTATAGTAGGCCAAAGGGGACTGGGGGCAGGATGGATCCTTGCATTAACCTGGCTTTGGAGGGTCTGCTTTGTTTTGAGGGACTTGGGGGAACCGACCACAAGCACCTTAGTTTTACAGACCAAGAGACCAAGGATCAGAGGAGGGTAGGGCTCTCAGGCTACCCAGCGATGCAGCCCAAAGGCGCACATCTGGAGGAGGACAAGGGACACAGCAGGGGAAGACTAGCTCAAGGTGATGCCCACACAGAAAGGAGCCACGGGCGGTGTGAGCAGGGGAGCCTGGTGCCCACTCCCAGGACGCAGGAATCTCCCTCAATTAAAGCTGCGCTATTGAGGCAAACGGATTCTAACAGTGCTACCATGGTTGTTCAAAACAACGTCTAATTTTTCGTTACATTTTAAGATAAAAGGCATAGCAAGGATAAAACATGAGCTCACCAAAACCAAACCAAACCAAAGCTCTCACACAAAACAAAACCAGCCCCAAGTACCCCAGATATCTGTGTTTCTAGGCAAATAGGGCCCTGTTAACTTCCTGCCCAGTGATGACGTGATACCCGACATAAACGCATCGTGTTTAAAGTCACGGTTTTTTCTTTCCCTTTCTCTCTCTCTCCTGCTCACACTCACTCACTCCTCCCTTTCACGCTCTTTTCTGGAAAGCAGGGGAGGATCCCAGAAGTATTGCTCCCAAATGGCTCGGGGGCAGTGCCTGCCTAGGGATTCTGGATAGGGGTGAGGTCTGAGGCACCGATGACAGGGTTGCTGTCACAGCCCCGAATCTCAACTGCAGAGAACTAGCAAAAGCCAAGTAATTGCTTTTTCCCCTTCCACTAATAAGCTTTTCAGCAGAGGAAGAATTCAGCTTCCTGTAGTCAACAGACCCTTTTTTCCCTGCCTCTCCTCGCTCCAAATAATCTAAAGTGACTGCAATTTCAGTCCTGGCTCTCCAGCATTCAGCTCCACCGGCCGAGGTCAGGGGGTGTCAAGTGAGGGATCTCCATTTCTTTTCTACTCTGCCTTCACGCCACCCATGCTCCTTTGTAACTGAGGCAACCTGCCTCCTCAGCCCAGCCATTAAGTGTGTCACCAGCCACAGCACAGGCTGACTTAACATTCCAGGAAATGTTTTTTAAGGCCCAGAAAACAGGGGGAGGGGTTGGGGCTGGGGTGGTGGGGAGAGAAGGGGGAATCTATGCTCTGGTGACCTGAGCTGCTAATTTCCCAGCTTTCAGAAGATACATTGCAGCAGAGCATTTGTTCTGTGGTGGTGAAGTCATGTGGTTGGGTTGTGTGGTTTGGGGTTTAGTTCTATGCACATGACTTTGGCTCCTTAAATCTTAAGATCTTGCTAGGCCTTCGTGGCGTCGGTATCTTCAGGCCTGGCTCTGTGTCGAATCAGCTGCCAAGTGGATTGACCCAGACGATTCTGCCCCACCCACCTCTCCGCCTCATTTCCCGGATGAATGAAACGCGATTTCAATTAAGAACAGCGGCAAGGGTGTCCCTTGGCTCTGTCTTCACAGAGGTCTAAGCAGGGAGTGCAGATGGAACCCAAGGTGAACAAGGGGATGGGATGAGTGAGAGAAAGAACAGGTGTGTCCCTGGCAGGTCCCTGCCCCCACTCAGCGTGCAAACACAACAGAACTTCTGGGACAGGGAGCCCAAGCAGGGAAGACAGAGGTAGGACTGGGAAGATGCTGCCCACTCCTGCTTACCCCTGTACCCGAGGCTTGTGAAGGTCTGGAAGGGAAAGAGGGAAGGACAGAGGGAAGATGCACCTGGGGGTAAAAACTCTGGCATCCTCCTCCCCATCCACGCCTAGAGGAGGTGTGCCGACTCCTGGCTGCAGCCAGGCCTGTGATGGGAATTTATTTCCCTCAATTATGTGCTCTTGTCCCCAGTCTCAGTTCATCAGCACGGAGCGGCCAAGTCAATGAAAGGCTCCATAATGAAGTAATCACATGCACGGGGACATCCAGCACCTGCCCGCTGGGCTGGCGAGGGCTGCAGCCACGCCCGGGGCCCGCATCAAGCTGACGCCGGCTCGCCTCCTCCTCCCCCACACCGTGTGGGCCCGTGTTCCGTGTCGCGCCACTCCTGACCTGCCCCAGGAGCCTGAGCTCCAGCTGTCACTTTCTTTGCCCCAATCACAAACGCCCTGATTGCAGAAAGAAAAGGGCAGGGGCCGACAAAGTGGGGCTGATGAGTGCAAGGTACCGACTACTCCCCTTCACTCCCGCCTGCGCAGTCCTTCCTCATGGACAGCCTGATCACGAAAAGCAGTGTGGGGCACCCAGAAAAGCCACATTTACTTAAGGCATTAGTGAGTATCTAATGATACCACCAGGGTCAACACTCAACCAAAGTAGGCATTGTTGTTCCTCTCATCTTACAGTGAGGAAACTGAGGCTCAGTGAAGCTAAATTACCAGTGAAGGTCATAGCTGGGAAGCAAGAGAGCTGATGCCAAGACACATATTCTTTTTGGGGGGAGGGGGCACAGTTTCCTCTGTCACCTGGGTTAGAGTGCAGTGGCATTATCATGGCTCACTACAACCTACAGCCTCAGACTCCTGGGCTCAAGCCATTCACCTCTCAAGGCCCCCACTCTTAACAGCTGCCTTTTAAACCACTACTGTGGCCTTTCCAGAATACGCACTTCTATCTGTCCCTCCATCCACCTACCCATCACATATTCATGGAGCACCTGTCCCGGCACTCACAAGACAGCTGTGGACACAGTAGGACAACGTCCTGCTCTCAGGGGCTGCAGCGGGGCAGCAAGGAGGGCCAGAGTGAGCCAGACATCAGCAGCTAAGCCAGGGAACACACTGGAATCAGATGCTGAGAGGAAGAACGATAACACGGGACTCCACGGAGGGGTTTAATGTGGCAGCTCAGGGACAGTGATGTCTGAACACAGAGCCGAACAAAGGAAGAGGGTGAGCCACAAGAGGCGGGCCGGGAGGCAAGTGCAAAGGCCCAGGAGGGAGGAGGGCTGGCCTGCTGGAGGCCTGTGAGTGGGCAGAGAAGGGACAGGCCAGGAGATGCGCTTGGGCCAGTCCTGGGCACAGTTCCTGCAAGCCTTGTTGGCCTCTGCAGAGCCAGAGGCACTGGGGACATATAAGGGACTTTCGTGGAAATTAGAACAAGGTGCTCGTCATTTGCACCTGTTCCCCTGAGCCGATATGGCCCCGTGACCCATTGCTCTCTGCCTGTTAAGCAGCATCTGGGATGACTCTAGCCCTCTCCTGTCCTCTCAGCAGACAGCTGCTTGTATGGGGACAGTCTGCACAACTTTACATGGTTTCCAGTGGCAAGGCTACAAATACATGTTTACAACTTATAAATGTGGAAATAAATAAGTCTCCAAAGCTGTTCCATGTTAGGAAAGGCCTCCTGCAAGGTGCGGGAGCCTGACCATGATGTGAAGAACCGCAGAGATGGTGGGTAGGTGTGTGGGCAGCCACTGACCATTCATCGTGCACAGTTGTGACACCCACAAACCAAAAGCACTCATCTCCCCACCCTGCTCCGAAGCATCTCCTGTGCAGATCCAGGAACGAGGTGCTAGCCATTCTGCACGTCCCCTCTGTGGCACTCTATTGCCCCTTCACACACACAAATTTCAATGGACTTTGGAAACGTAACCACCAAATAAAATTACGTGACCTCGGTGGGACTATTTTAATGCCAGCCCTTCCTAGGGCAATGAATTTGGAGTGGGGGGTAGGGTACTTCATTTTCCTCAGACTGGCTTGTGGGAATAAGCCTGCGTAACTCACCATCACGGAAGAGGTGTCTCCCCCTAGTGACACACAAACCTCTCTGCCACCCATGCCACCACCGTCCACTGTCTTGGGGCTGGAGCAGGGCAGCTAGACAGGCATCACTGTGTCTGTTCTCAGGCTGCCTTTGGCACTGATCCTAGGACCAGCTAACTGCGGACCCTGGCAGCTCCAAGATGGGGTAAAGGGTTAAGCCCTGAAGTGCTCTGGGTTTTACTGCTGAATGTTAATGGGTGAGCTCAGCTGCCCCCCCAGGGCAGCTGGTCCACATGCAGTCTCTGCAGCCAGGAAAAGAAGAGGAGCTGGACCTGGGCCAGAGTAACGAAGGGGAGGGCCCAGAGGAAAAAAAGAGTGAAGAGGCGGCAGGTAAAGGGGCATCCAGAAAGGCAAGGCCTGACGTCAGCACAGGAAGCGAAGGCATGAGGCCGGGCAGCGTGAGCCGTGGGCGGGAGGGCAGAAACCAGAGAAGGGAAGCAGAATGGACAGGAAGCCAAACAGGGCCAAACCCATCACGGCTCAAAGTAAACGTCAGTGTGGGATTCCACGTGGATCAGAAGCCCGAGGAGAAGGCTGGGTGAAGCAGACTGCCCTCCTCCTCCAGTTCAGTCCATTCACACCACTGGGAGAATTGTGTTTTGGGGAAGGGGCCAGAACAATTACTGGAGGCTTAATTTGGCTGCTTCCTTTTACAGTACACTTCCCAGAATAAACTGCCCCAAGACTTCATCCATCACCAAAAAAGGCAACTGTAGAAATGCTGGTGGCTGGTCCTTCCCTCACACCAGCATCACCGTCCCCGCTCCGGCCTTGGAGGGGTACAGAGGGGCTTGAAGGGGAGCAGCTTGGGCCTGGCACTAACTGCCTGTGTGATGCTGTGCAGCGTGGGGGCCGCTCCCCGCCCAGAGCAGTGAGGAACTTCCCAAATCATTAACCTTTCTGGGAGTGCATTGTACTGGGAGGTGCTCCCTCTGCAGCCTATTCAGGGGCCCTATTGATCAGCAGCACACTCGGTGCCTTCAAAGTTGTTTATGATCAATATGCAAATCGCCCATGGCATTGATCTAGTATTAATTTTCAATTAGGGAATCCACAAGGGGTCTCTGAGGGTCAATACCGAACAATGCAAAGGAAACTCCGCTGTGGAGTATCGGCCCTGATGCTGATAAAAGCTTCCTAAGCCTCCTTCTCAATAGTTGCAGGCCCTCTGGGCTGTCACCTTCATTTCGGCTCATCTGGCTCCCTCCTAAGTCAGTCAGACCCCTTCTGCCGCCTCCCAGACTGATCTGTGGCCGTCGCCCTGTATCTTCCCCGCCTTCCACCCCCAGTGCCACAGGGACCCTTCCTGGCCTGCCAGTGCATTCCCCTGACACCTGCCCTCTTGCTCAAGGGACCCACAGACATGCCTCCTTGACTCCGCACGCCACGCCCAGGCCCAGGACCACTCTCTCCCCCAGCTCCCCAACCACACATACCTTTTTCCTCCCTCTTTCCCTCTCCCTCGTTTCTGCTTAGTCACGGAACGTCACCTTGGCACACTGCCACGACTGGAGCTGGCGAGCTGCTCGGTCCCCAGAAATCTCAGGCAGTCAGGCAGAGCTGCTGGGCTGCCAGGTTATGCTTGGCAAACAACCCACTGATGTCATTGCAAAAGACCAGGGGGGAAGGAAACAAGGCACAGCTTCAAATCATCTGTTTCTCCTTCTTTCTTTCTTTCTTCTAGCAAATTTTTCTTCCTAATGAAACTGGGGGGGTGGGGGTGGAGGAGATGTTAATTACTTTACCACTCCACTCATGGTTCCCAGAAGAGGCCCAGGCCCGCCCTCCAGGAGTGCAGGGCAGTGCGTGTGAGCCGCTGATGGGGAGTGTCCCTGGGGACAGTGTGCCCAGCTGGGACTGGAGTGACCCGGGAACTCAGTCATTCCATTTATGCCCCTAACAGCCCCTGAGAGACTCGCGTGGGAAAGCTATGCAGCCAGGGGAGGGGCAGAGAAAAGTGTGTCCCTTTTCTCCTCCCAGCAGGTACAGGGGACAAGAGTAGGGCCCAGCTGCAGCCCAGCGTGGGGCCCAGCAAGCTCAGTCTGCCATCCCTCTTTGCCAGGGCCTCTACGCTTTCTTTACAATTTCTACATTTGGAGAAAACCCTCCTGCTTGAAGACCCAACCCCAGGCCAGATGGGGCCCACCATCCCGTCTGAAGACCAAGCCTATGCCTGGCCCACTTTTGGCTTTGCCACTCACGGTGCTAACCGGCGCATTAGCTAGCCGGGCTAATTGGTTTATGGAAAACATTAATTACCATGTTGCTCATTAATGGATGAAATCTTTATTGGTGCCATTGATCAGTGGACTTGTTAGCTGGCCTCCTAACCAATGGCGGATGTAACAAGCTCTCTTATCGGCATATCAATTAATGCAATCAATTCCTGGCCAGCGGCTGCCACTCGCTTCCCTGGTAGTTCAGGGGTAGGAGACAAAACTGTGTCAAGCGTGCTTTTATTCAGAGTTTCCCAGCTCTCAGTGATTTCCGGGTAGTCTCTCTGCCATTTGGTGCTGTGATGACAAAAGTGTCCTACTACGTAAAGGCCTGCAAGCTAGAAGAAAGGGGCACGGGTGGGGGGGTGTCTAGGGACAAACAGAAGACTGGAGAAATCAGATGTTTTCAGATTAGGCCCTAGTGGAAATAGTTCAGCCCCCAGACTGGACTTGGAACAAGAGGCTATGACGAGATCAGCCTGAAAACACGAGTCACCACCGTCAGCTCTGAACTTGCCCTGGGGAAGCCTTCCCAGTCCTCTGCCTTCCTGAACCACAGTCATACCTGCTGACCACACCTGCCAATATCCACCCCAGTGCCTCTAGTCACAGGCCCTGGATGGAAACATCTGCCCAGCTTAATCCCCAGCTCTAGGATGGAAAAAAATGTACCACATTAGGAACAACTGCTCCACTGTCACCAACAAGTGCCTAGCGAATCTGTGCACACAACATTCTAATGTTTGCTGAAATGCACATAAAATTCAGTTCAACAGCCCTATGTGACTGTAGAGTCACAGTTGAGGAAAAAGATTTCTCTGGATAGCAATGAGTCTTTAAGTAGGTTGGGGTGTGTGTATTTTGCCACTTGGTAGAAACTTAACTAAGGTGGGTTGTCTCAGAAAACTTAGGGACCTGGGGTATGTGGGTGGCGGGGGGTTGTGTGGAACCCACAGATCATGGATTCAGAGCTAGAGACCATCAGCAACTGGTGCCCACCAGGCCTTAACAGCAGAGCAGGGACCAAGCTCTGCTGTGGCCTCAGCTTTGAGAGGAGACGTGGAGAATGCCTACCCCTCAAGATGTGCTTTAAAAGGATTAACTACAGTTTACCCCAGACAAGAGCAGCTTGAAATATTATTCCAGGTCTGCTTCTAAAGGCTAAATTTTTTTTCAAAACTTTAAGAAAGGAAGAAAATCACTACTCCGCTCAGTGGTGCTGGTGCTATGAATAAACTCTGTAAGCAGGAACATTTCACTCAAGGAGAGAAGGTACAATCAAGGATAGTGGTGTGAAGCAGATGGGGTGGTGGTAGGGGAGCGTGGCCTGAGGCCAAGCAGTGACAGAGCACAGGAACCTGACTGAGGCCTGGCTCGGGGACATCATTCTCAGCGTCTGAAAGCACGGCTCGGGGCTTCTCGGATAAACAGCAGAAATATTTGCTCTCGTTTATAAATAGAAAGTGACACTTTTTTTCTGCATGGAACATCCACGCTTCCATATTCACAGGACAGAAGAGAGGAGAGCCCTGAACAGACCGTGGCAGGGACCAGACAGAAAGGCCCAAGCCAGGTGTCACAGTCTCAGAAGAGCAGAGACTAACAGATGTCAAAGAAGAAGAGGGCAAGGGGCCTCAAAGGGGAGGCCAGGACCTCCCTAACTCACAAAGTGACTCTACATGAAACAGAAGGTGGCACATTCTCTGCAAGGGACACTCAATGGAGGTGACAGGGATATCCCAACAAGGGCCCTTCATCAGCCACTCCACACAACAGTGATTTTTTCCTGCAAGAGCAGTCTTGGTTTCTTCCGATGGCAAGAGTCTAAATGTACTTCTGAAGTCCAGTTCCTACAGCACCGTGGGGTCTGAGCTGCTCTTTGAGGCAACCCCAAACACTGTATGGCTTTGGCAGATTCAGATTCTAATTATGTTTCAAATACTGGAAGAATGAAGCATAGTCAAATGCTGAAATTTAACACACTGGAGGTTAGGTGAACTAGTTGTATGGTCAAGTTAACTAGTTTTTGTGTAGACCTTGTCATAGTACTTCCACCATTTCCACTTACTTGAAGACACTTCTGAGACTACAAGGATGCTGCTAAAAACCAGTACTAATGCTGGGCAGGGGGGCTCACGCCTGTAATCCTAGCACTCTGGGAGGTGGAGGCGGGTGGATAGCTTGAGCTCAGGAGTTCAAGACCAGCCTGAGCAAGACCAAGACCTCATCTCTACTAAAAAGAGAAAAGTTAGCTGGGTGTGGTGGCAGGTGCCTGTAGTCCCAGGTACTTGGGAGGCTGAGGCAAGAGAATCACTTGGGCCCAGGAGGTTGAGGTTGCTGTGAGCTATGACCACAGGCACTCTACCCAGGGAGACAGAGTGAGATTCTATCTCCAAAATAAATAAATAAATAAATAAATAAATAAATAAGAGTACTGTTTGGAATTACTTCTGTGAGAATGAGGATTTATAGAATAATGAACTAAAACAAAACACATAAACCAAACAGCCAGTTAATACTATTTAACAACTACTTTCTATAAATCTTACTTTTGATCAAAATGGCGATCAACTTTGCTTTGTTCTCATTTTTTGACTTAATAAGAGTCACAAATCTGAACTTCTAATATCACTATATTTATCAAGTCTCTTGAAACACTGTTTGCATACTGAGTGCAAATTATATTTCTTCTTTTCCTTTTTTTTTTTGGAAAAGAGGTCTCTACTGACAAAACTTTATACACTGCTGCTCCACCTGATATATAGTTCTAGATTACAAGTGGAGTGCACTCTTTGGAGAGCCTCCCTTGAGAAACCACGTGGATAACTTAGACGTTTCCAGCAAGAATTTTAAAACCTCACAGTTCTCAGTCCACCAAACATTCTCACATACATCTATGAGGCTATTAATACCGCATAGTCATGGGAAAGATAATGTACCAAAATGGAGACAGCTGGGCAGCGGTGGTGACTTGCAAGTATTGCTTTCTGTCATATTATTTTCTTTTCAATAAAAAATGAGGAAAGAGAATCATCTCTTGGTGACTTTAAACCAAGTCCCTTTAAAAAACGGTTGCCTGCTTTCTCTGCCATGCTGAAAGCGCTCAGAGTGGCAGTTGCCCTTGCTTTGATAATCTAACCAGACAGAAAGCTCCTATGGTGGTTTTCGCCCCTGCCCCAAGAGCTTAGGAGCTCTCTCTTCTGAACAGAACAGCCGTGTGACTCATTCACTGCATCACTAGCTAAACAGATCTATTAGTCTATGCTTACTAGTTTCCCACCATTGGGAATCCAAGCAGATAAGGTCACATTTCTGTCCTCATGGAACTTACTTTCCAGTAGAGCCACTTTGTATAACTTCAGATGGCTGTGTTATATACTAAGCTTTGTGTTAACACGTACTTGGACGAGAATATCATCCTGTTTACTGTTTGCTCCCCTAAGGGATAACTAGGTTGGCCTTGGGTGGCCTAACAAGGCTGCCAGGCGAGGCTCTAAGTTGGCTACATTCAATCCCAGCAATAGCAGGAACCATTCAGGAATCAAGCCCCACCCACCCTTAAAGAGACTCCTCATTCCTAAGACTCGGATCCACACTCCTCTGAATCTTCACCTGGGTGATTAGGTATCAAGGTTCTTCCACACCAAACACCATAATAATAAATCAAATCTTATCAGAATTGAGCCATAAATCTGTGAAGACTCCAATAATTTCTAGCCAAGGGAATAACACCACAAAAGTACTTTTTAAACTAATTACTCAGATTCCGAAGTGCTGCCCTAATGAGCCTTCTTTCTGCCCAGAACTTACTAAGAGGAAAAACTGCCTTCTGGTGCAGTAATTACTGCTTTCCCCTTCAAACTTCTAACTGGAGATCGATGCTGCATTTTAAGACCCATTGATTTACAATTAGCCTGGCTTTCCTGCTAAAGTGTTTTTTAAGCAGAGTTTACTTTTATTTTATTTTGAAATCTCCGAGATCTGGTTCTTGGATTTTACATTCTCATGAGAGGGGACTTGAAATCTCAAAGAGGAAGATACACATCAGAAGAGAGGGGAGTAGAGGGAAGTGGATCAGATTCAGAGGAGTGGGGAAGGGGGAAAGGAAAGTTGGTTTGTTCACAGGATAAATTCACACGCGAAAAAAACCCAGCCAAAACTCATGCTGAAGGGGAGGGAATGAAGAAATCCAAAGAGAGGAAGCAGAAGGCAGGGCGGCAGGGGGACAGTGCAGGGTGCACAGCCTAATAAGCCATAGCTGCTGCCAATGTGGCTCAAGCAGCTCTTTATGCCTCTGCTGTTTATTAGTATCCTTGGGAAAGTGGGGGGGGGGGGCGGAGAAAAGAAAAGAAAAAGCTTTGTGCATCTTTGCAAAACAAAGCACTAGTTAAAAATAGCGTGTGCAGCAGGGACAGCGTGCTAACATGAGGGTCCTGGCAGCTCCAGCATTTGCACAATCTGTCCCATGAGGAGTGCAGAAGTAAGCGAAGCAATTAAGAATTTCATGCTGATTGCTCCAAGCATGTTTTCTATGCCATAAAGATAATAGCATAAAGGATAAGACCTTGCTTCTCTCCCTCCCCTGCCTGACAACTTCTGCCTTCTGGCTTTTGGACTCTCTTTTTTTTTTTTGCCTCCCATGTTCAAGGAACTCAAGATGCTGGTTAGCTTGCTTGGCACTGCTTGATGGAAATCTGTCGCTTCTGTGCCCAAAGAAACTTCAGTCGTGCAAGAGTCTCTCCCTGCCTTTGATCAAGAGCAAAGCCAGAAGAGGAGAAATAAGCCAAGTTACATTACTGAAGCCCTAAAACTGGAAGCCCGACTGGGGAAACTGCCTCGAAGACCTGCAGATCCAAGCTCTCCAGGGTCCCTCCTGCCATTCCCATTCTGGGCTCCTCATTATTGCTGGGTCCCAAGAATGACTGACAAAGGATGGTGTTGGAGATGAAAGTGAGAAGGAAAAATTCCCAAACAACAATGGTGGTGGAGGTGGTGGGGGACCCAAATGAATAACTTTTTGCTGTTTTTTAAAATGTATTTTATAGCAAGATTGTATAGGCCAATTTCAAAGACTAATATGAAAAAAGTGCAATTAAATCCTTAAAAAACTGACAGATCAGCAAAACAAAACCACCCGGAGGAGCGCCCGATTGAGCCTCATTAAGAAAGAGTTCAGCCTGTTTTTAAAACCCTTCTTAACACTTAGCTGGGTACCTCCCAGCAGTGCGCACTCCCAATGCAGCTGGCATAATTAGTGTCAGAATGGAAAAAAAAAAAGTCAACCTAGGAAATAGAAATTAAAACACAAATTTGGGGTGGGGAGGGTGGTCCAAATGGAAAAAACCATTCCACATTCAAACAACCAACTCACATCAGTCCTTCTGAGGGCGATGGGGAGACAGCAAAATGCTCTACTGTACAGAGATAAATATGTTCCAATTAAATAGAAAAAGGTCTGGGGTAGATTGGGAGGATTTATGCTGCAATTCCCCATCTCCAACCACTTTCCCCCCCGCCCCCAACTTTCCCCAAAATATATTCTGCATTGTGGTCACATCAACTCCAGGAGGCTTGGTTAATGGCAGACGGATGGCAAATTGCACCAACCTCCACATCAATTATAACCATCGCGCCTGACAATGGGGGAAATGAGATCTGGTGACAAATTTCCACACCTTCAGCCATCAGGATCCCCCAAAGGTGTGGCGCGTGCACGTGTGTGAAACAGTGTGCACGTGAGTGCGTGGGTGGATGCATTACGTATGAAACCACTGGCTTGTAACAAGGAGATATGGAGCTGGGATCCATTATAGAAGAGCAGACCACTAAGGAAGAAATACTCTGGAGATGGAAAAGATGGCAGGGAGATGAAGCCATTTTATTAAATCAGGCAAATTCTAATTTATTCTGCAGAGACAGAGGAAAGAAAATGGATTCATTCTCAGCATATCCTCTGAGCCGGCTCCTATCACCTCAGCAGAGGGGGAGGGGGGAAGGTTCCAAGATTCATCTGAAAATCAAGGAAAAGCTTTCCCTTTAAAAAACAAACATTGAAATATGTCTCCTTCAATGCCTGCGCCAGGAATACAGAAAATAATGCTTATGCCAGGGAAATGCGAGAGTTTTTCTCTGGGTGTCTGATTTTTCTATCAGGTGAAGGGGCTTAGGAATTTGATTCATCACCATGTGAAATCAGGAAGGTAACTGATGCCTGGAAAAATTGCTAACAGAGACTAACAAAAGGGAATCGTGGAATTGGGGAACATCTCCCCCAATGGCAAGAAGCACCACCTGCCACCTTCCCCATGGTGGAAACTTCGATGTTGATTTTTCAAGTTGGGGAAAAAAAAATGGAAAAGAAGTGTTGCGCACGAGAACGCCAAGCGCAGAGGTTGCCTTTCATTAACAAAAGGCGCCTGTGTTTAGACTGCAATTAGAAAACCAAGGTTTTAATTAAACAATTACATAAAGTTAGTTTGGCTCCCTGTCTGGTCCAACATTTCACCAGCGCCTTGGGGTTAGCTCAGAGATGAGCATTTAGAGCTCAGGCTGCTATGAAGGAAAAGAAGCGGATGACACACACAGTGTATGTGGAGCTACAAAGCTAGATGCTGGGCCCGCCTGTCTGTAGTTTCCCTGCCGTCTTCTAGAACAAAGGAGAAGCCAATGAGACTGACATGAGCATATAAGCGGTCAGACCACAAACTATCAGTAACACTGTACTGCTGGGGGCTGAACAGAAGAGATTATTCAAAGTGTCATACGAAACCCTGGGGGCTGCAGGGGAGGCTTCCCTAGCAAAGCAAGGGCCAGGTGCAGCAAGCTTACTCTGTACCTCTTTTAACTAAGAGGGATTCATAGGAGCCTACATACCTTCAAACTCCCAAACCACCTCTGGGAGGGAAGAAAAGCAATATACTTGTTCACCTGCTGCTCTACACCACCTAGGTGGTGGCTGCCCAGGGCAGACAGAAAGTACGTTTTGGATCCAAGGGTTTAGATTCCTAGCGGAGACTTAGATGTCTAATCTTCCTAAGCACAGGGGAAGCCCCTCTGTGGCTCCCAGCCATCACTGCTCTCATGTTCAAGAGCTGCCAACTGATGTGACAATGGTTCTTCCCTATCCACACAGGCCTTGATAAAGGAGGTGACCACGTCCTGCTGAATTGTGTTTCCTGAATGGGATAGGCCATCTTTACCCCTCTTTAAAATAGACTTCTACAAGTGAGTGGGGCTTGGCTTACACAATCAGACGGGAAGATTGCCAGTTTTTATTCCACAGGTCCCATCAAAAGTACAAAGACATCTCCCTCCACTGCAAAGATAAGGCCATTCTGTCCACCCTGACCCCCACCAAGGGGCAGCCAGTAAGGAGAACTCCACATTGACACCTGCAGGTGATGCTTTACATCACACCTCCCCAGAAGCTAAATGCAGACTTATTTCCCACAATTCCACATCCCCCTGGCTTCCCAGCCTGCAGAGAATCCTTATAGCACGTCAAGGGATGAGGACGCCAAGGTGATCAGCCAGTTGATACTGACTTGACAGTCTCATACATGCCCGGCACTTGGCAAGCTTTCCAGGCATCTCTCATCAAGTTGCTGAAAGACCCCCTTAAAAACAGAGCTCACTACCCTGGGTGAGGGGCTTCTCTACAAATTAAACTTTACCCTGGAAGTGAGAACAATGTAACCTAAAAATTGTACCCTCATATTAATTTGAAAAGATAAAAAAATACTCAAAAAAAAACCAAAATCAAGCACTCACTACTAGTCAGGACGCTCTATTCTGTGTTATACCCAAGGCCTACCAAATTACATGGTAATCAGCTTTGGGTTTCACAGAGCTCCAATCCCATTTGGGTTTTTAATAACAGGAAGACTCAGACTACTCGGATAATGTTTAAAAAAAAAAGTTTAAAAGCCAAAAGGAACAACTAAACCGAATTTGAAGTTCACAAAAGCAGAGGAGTTGTTTTTCTCCAACTTCAGGCTACTTCCCCACTAGGTTTGCCAAGAACTGGGACATTTTAAGGATGACTCTGAAGACTGTGTAACTAATTCATTCCATGGGTGCTGAAAGGCAAAAGTTGCCTTTCACACCAACCTCCTCCGTCTCCCAGACAATGGGAGGGTTTTCGCGGCATTTCCACCACCTGACTGTGTGAACTGCCTGAGTGGGGAGCTCAGGAAACCGGACTACAGCTCCTCAGCCTGAAAGGCGAGGCGGCCAATCAGAACTAATCTCTGTGCTGGAAGTAAATTCAGCCTTCTGTGCCCTGATCTGGCCTCCAGGGGGGCTCAGAAGACGGAGGGTGGGCCTGACTCCCTGTCTCCCCATCCCACTCCCACCCCCCACCAAAATTAACAAGGTTCTCTCTCGCCAACCCCTTTCACCACAATTAACTTGGGAAGAAATTACTTTAGCTCAAGCCCCCAAACTAAATCCAAAGCAACGAAGCTGCCTTCATGACTTATTTATTTATTTCTTCCTTCACGAACAGAAGGTTAATATAAGAGCAACTCCTTGGCAAACCTTTAAGGGTAATTCAAGCGACACTGATGTGAATCAATGTTCCCTTTGTGAACACATTACTTGGCAGAAACTGGCTTTTTGTAACCCCCTTAAACTTAGCCAGCAAAACAAAAAGACGAAGAAAAAAATGTCCTTCAAACAAAAGGATGAGGTGAAAATAAAGAGAGAGTCGACTGCACTTTATTCTCTTTCATAGAAGCAAATGGATCTGGTGCTTTTATACATTAATCAATCAATATCACTGACTGTACATCAGCAGGGTAGCCAAGTTATGAATGACCTTTCTGGCAAAGAGGACACTTTTAATGCTCATAAGACTGCTCATAGCTTAGCAACTTTCCGAATTTATGCCTGCATGATTACCCCTTGGAGGCGAGCAGCCGTCAGGGCTGCACTAAATATGGCAAGGTTAGTCATTTCCAATTTGCACAGAGAGAAGAAGAGACGGGGACCTGGCTGCCCCATTTATGCACGAGCTGCAGCAACCCGGGTGACACAGAGGGCAGAGCCCCGGGCCCCGCCGGCCTTGGTGGAGCTGGCCTCCCTTCCGGAAAGTGGCCTGGCCTCCTACTCAGCTTTGGGCCAAGCCAAGCATGGCAGCTTCAGACGGCTAATCAAGAAAGCCCAGCCCGACTTCAGCCTCCGTCTGCTTCTCACACTCAGACTCTGAGTCACTGAGCTGGCGGACAGGCTGGCCTGGCCCCCCGTGAGGTATCCTCGGGCCAGCTCCACACCCTCTCCCCTCTCTGGCTGCCATCCGTGCTTTTCCCTTGTTGACTGGAACAACATCATTTCAGGCTTCCAAAAGGAAATCAGAAATCAGAACATGCATCTTCATTCTTTTTTTTTAAGCAATCCACAGAAGGGCATTTCTACCAAAACGATGATGCTGATTTCTTTTCTCCAGAAACATCCAGCCCAGATAAATGAACAGTTGGGTCAATCCTCCTTATTTTCCTGTTACCAACTCAGCCTTTCTCTTCATGTCCAGGAGGCAGGAAAGTTCTCTGGATTCCATTCTTTGTGGGTGGAAATGGGGCCAAGGGTTGTCTGTGGGTGTGGATTTCTATGACAACCGTTATGGTCACAGGGAGGCCACGTGGGAGTGAGAAACAAAACCCTACCCCACCTCAGCTCCCTTCTCCCAGCTTCTTATACAGCTTCAGTGAGAATCTGGAAGAGATTCCAGACTTGGAAATGTGGAAGTCCATTTACAAGGCTCCAATTTTTCTCTGTGTCCCAAAGAGGCAAATAAAGACATTTAGGAATTTGAAATACAGCTATTTACTACACATGCATTACAACAGAAGAAAGCATAGGCTAACACTAGAATCCAGGGAAAATTCAGGGCAGGAATGAGTTTTATGGAGACCATTCTTTATATAAAAGAGTTGCCAGCTAAATCAGGAAGGAGCAGGACACCAGGGAGACAAAATGAAGTTGGGCTGCGGCCACTTCCTGCTCCTATTCCTAAAGTCAGGTGAGTTACACAGGGAGAGATAGATCCCAGGGGTGTGCATGACAGAAGCCCCTAGGCCCCAAGACGCTGGTTTACAGAAGTGGATGATGAATAACAGCAGGGAGAGAAGCTTATTTTAGAGGACATAACCTGGGCATCTCCGAAGGGGTGGTGAGTTATTGCCCGGCCTATCCACATGGTAGATGTTAGTGACCCCTCCCGGCATAGCTGGGAAGAACATTCTCCAGCAGCTGAAGCATTTCATTCCTCTTTTCCCAGCCCCAGTCCTCCTGCTCAGCGTTCCATCCTTAAATAAACAATACTTGTCTTGTCATCCATTATTTTTAATAGATTCCGATTTCCATCTAGAAAATCTGCTCTCTGTCTAGAGTAAGGAGCAAAAGATAGGTAGGTGCCCCTGAACAAGTGGGTCCAGGATGGTGCCACTGACGGCCCTTCCTGTTTTCCCGGGTATTGTTTTGAATACAGAAAGTTGTGAATCCATAGACTGAACAACTTGTAACTACTGCCTTGCTCCCTCACTCCCTTTCACTGGTTAACCAGTATCAAGAACGTGTCTCTCTGCAGCCTCCTTCAAAATCTGCAAACTTTTAGCGTCACCTTTGGAGATCCCATGCCCTATGGGTCTTCCTCACATGGTACATCACACGGAGGGTGGAACGTGGCTTAACTTTCAATCCCAGAAAGGAAGGTCCCTTCCCTTCTGCATCTCTGTGAAAGCCTGGCCGTTCCTCTGACGTGTCTCAAAAATTCACCCCTTGCCTAATAACTAAAAATTAAGAATTTTTTATGTGGGTGCATTACCCTGACTTTGCCGCCTCTGTTACCACCTGCCACCATCCTTCTTCCTCTTCTCCCCTTACTGGCCAATGGCAGCCAGTTAGTTGATGTTTGCTTCTTGCACCTTCCCTTTCCCATCAAATGACTTGCTAACCCACCTTCCAGGTGGCAGACACCCGTGTCCTCCGCACTATCCTTCTGGACGGGCTTGGTACCTGCTGTCCCCTACAGCCAGCCACAGGGCTGTCTTGTTGCAGAGTGTGGTACGGCATGTGTTCCTTCTGCGTATTTAAATCTCTACATAAAGATAATATTAGCGAAGATAAAGGGGCATTAGCTCTCTCTTCTAAGCTTTTGGTGGAAATTCTCACATTGGTAACAGTGCAAGGTGAACCGAACCCCTGGGGACTGAGACAGACAGTAACCCGGAAGCAGGCAGGCCACCCTGATTTGGGTGCAGCCCTAGGAGGACAAGTCCTCCCCTGGAGCTCAGGTTACTTCTCAAAGTCTGGCAAAGGGATTACTTCCCACCCCCTCCACCCCCACAAGTCACCTCATTACTCTGACGAACACTTCCATCTCAGCGGTCTCAATCTTCCAAGAGAGTGACCTGACATCCTCAGGGCAACTCCAAATAAATGATGCCATCACGATGCAAAAGATGCAAAAACGAGAAATGCCAACATCTACTTTTAAAATGTTGTGTAAGAATAGATGAGATTGTAACTTCCTGTTTAGTTTTCTGTGTTCTCTGCTCCCTGGGACTGTAAGCTCTGCGAGCAGAGGGACCTGTCAGCTCTGCGAGCAGAGGGACCTGTCACACTGTATACTGTGCAACCTAAAACGTATGTCAAGCACATCAGACCACTTCTGCCCCCTCCAGGTTTCCTGCAGCACTGAAACCCCCAAACTCATGCTCTGTTTACAAAGATGGGTCTCATGATTGGTGCCACCCCCCCGCCCATCTTCCCTGCTACGTGTCACCTACGGGGGCCTTCTTCCCGCCCCGGGGGCCTTTGCAGCAGTTAGGCCCTCAGCCTGCAGTGTTTCTCGACTTCTTCACACCATCAAGTCAGATCATAGCCTTAAACAAAGGCAAAGGATCAAACGCTCAACCTGCCTTCACAGTATTCAGGGTAACAACTCAGTTAATGGGGAAAATTCTCCCTTGATCACAGTAGCCCAGCTAATAAATAAAGGAATGACAGACCGAGAATTTCAGCATTTTGCCAACTCCAAGTGAAATGGGAGGTTTAGACAATGATCCTGAATGGCTGCTGACATCACAAAAGAGTCAAGGAGATGTCATTTGTCTCATGACAGACACCTGATCACACAAGCATGGGTGGGGATGGGGTGGGGGGTGGGGACAAAAGTAAAACTGACCTTGAATCAGATTGAGTTTCTAGATGTGACTACCAGTTCACAGGAAACACAGGGGACAGAAGAACATGTTAAACAACATCATGGGGACGCAGACGTCAAAATCCAGAGGGCAGGAAATCCTACGGGATGCAAGATTCAGTTTCTTTGACAAAAATTGCAGGGAAAGGGAAAAGATGTGGGAAGAGATATATACAGAGAAAAAGAGGGTTCTTGAGACACCTCAATCCACCCCAATGTAAAGACCATGTTTGCAATTGAGCTTAAACAAACCAGCAATTAAAAAACCCAAGTACCAAGAAATTTTGAACACTTTGTTTGCTAGATTTGTAATTTTTAGGGATCCAATAATATTAATATTACAGTCATGTTCAAAAGAGATACAAATCCTTATGGGTGAAATGGTATACCTGGGGTGTACTGCAAGATGATACAGTAATTGGAAAGCAGAGTTGATACCTCTTGAGCATAGATGAAGGGTGTCTGTTGTTTAAATCTCTTTACTTGTGTGTTTGAAATTGTCCAATAAAAATGTATTCTCCCCCACACCCCCAAATAGGATCTTACTCTGTCACCCAGGCTATGGTGCAGTAGTGTCATCACAGCTCACTGCAACCTCAAACACCTGGGTTCAAGCCATCTTCTTATCTCAGTCTCCCTGAAGCTGGGACTACAGGTGCACAACACCACACTCAGTTTATTTTTCTATGTTTTTGTAGAGATGGGGTCTGGCTCTTATTCAGGCTGGTCTCGAACTCCTGAGCTGAACTGATCCTCCCACCTCAGCCTTCCAAAATGCTAAGATTACAGGTGTGAGCTGCTGTACCCGGCCATAAAGGCTATATTTTAAACTTCCTTCCCTATCCCTCTGTAAAAGGCTCCCCGTCAGACTTAGTCATCTCATATTGTTATGTTTCATTTTAATTCTTTGCCTAACACTTATATTTTTCATTTTATTTACCACCCATAAACCCCTCTAGAATGTCAGCCCCAGGAGAATTGGGGCCTGGCCACCCACAATTACCATCACGTCCCGAGAGCCTTCAAGATGCCTGGTTCAAGGCAGCTTCTTTGAATACCCATTGGAAAACACACGGGCACACGCACGGACTTGGCCTCATGGATCATTCGGCAGCAGCTCCAAGCACTGCTCTCCCCGGTATTTGTGTGCAGCCCTGAGAGGTGCTCGTCCCCTATTTCAGGAAGATATAAGCTCGTCCCCTATTTCAGGAAGATATAAAAGTGTTTCCAGGCCAAACACTTTAGGTAATGTAGCTTGAAAACAGATTGTCATATACCTGAAGACGCACACGTAAAGTTCTGAAACCTTTCTAGGAGCTGGTGAATGAAGTACCAGATAGCAATGGCAAAGAAGCAGCTGACCTTCAGGTGGCCCATGGCCCTGGGCCTCGCCGTGTGTCACCTGCATTACGAGTCCCACTGGTGGCACACGTCAGGACCACCAATTCCAGTCCCAACAGCTGTGTCCTAAGTCAAAATCCAGCCAAGATCATCCGCATGGCAGGCTATCTGGAAACATCCAGATGTTAAGAGTTCGTAAGACAGGGCCCAGGGCAATCCAGTGGAAGTGGTGTTCAATTTACGAATCGTGATGATGTCAATTGGAAAATGACAGACCCTCCCAAGCTGGTGCCTTTCCAGACAGGACAGCCAGAGCGGCAAACATCTGTCTACCCATGAGACTATTTTGAAAAGTGGAGTCTGCATCCTTCCTACCCTCGAGCTAGTGGTCGCTGGCTGAACCACTTGAATGAATTATTCTAAATCGAAGATGAAACATTAGCAGAAAACCTAAGGGAGATGCTCTTACATTCTTAAACCTTTGGTTTGAAGGAGTCCCACCACCAAGTATTTGTGGGTGACTACCACGTGCCCAGGTGGAGCCAGAATCAGACGACAAGACTGTAGTAGACCTGGCAGAGAAGCCGGCAGGCCAGAGAGGACGAGGCCCATGGGAAAAAGATCCCTCGGAGGTTCCATCCTGGTAACCTAGGTATGCCCTCATTGTACAAACGAGTTCACTGAGTCCTAAGTTGGTTTGTGGGTGCTGCAGATGAGTCTGCACCTTGATGTTGGCTCTGTGCTGGGCCCCTTCAGGTGTCTGGGCCATAACCACCCCCCGCCGTTAACATTAGTACTGGGTTCACTCTCTAAGAAGCTCCAAGAATGAGTCTGGACCTCTTGTCCACCCAACGTGCCCACCCAATGGCAGGAGTTGAGGTGCACAGTCTATGGCAAAGGCAGAGGAAACAGGAAGAGAAGCAGATTTTTTTGTAACTAAATGGGAGGGGGCCTCCCATTACCCATGAATGGCCGAGGGGGCAGAACGTGGCCTGCAGGTGCTCAAGATCACCCCCAACCCAGAACAAATGAGGATTCCACTGCTAGGGCTGGCCCTTCCCAGTTCCATCACTGACCAAGGCCCCAGTGCCTGCCGGGCACCCCTCTGTGGTTATAACCAAGAACATGGTTGTGCCACTCATGGTCCTTTGAGGTATCAACTCTGGAGGAGGGAGGGCTCCCCCCGGGCCCCAGGGTGGAGGAAACGCCATACTGAAGATTCTGCACACCACCAGGCTAGCCCTGCATGGGACAGGGGGACCCAGGGCTTCCCTGAGCTTAGTGCTCCCCAGACTCCTCCCACAGGAAGGAAATGGTGTGCTGAGCTGCAGAGCAGGAAGATGATGGGATGTGGCTGTGAGATGCCCAAAGTGCAAGGAGAGAAAAGGGAACAAAGAAATCATTGTGGACAGATGAAATAAAAATCCGGCAGGGCTCTGTCCTAACAGATGATCCAAATATGAAATGGCACTAATTTTTCTCCCTTGGCAGGGGTACAGAGAGGGGGAGAGAGAATGGGGCTGAGAGAGGAAGGGTCAGAAAGAAAGAGTGTTGCCTCCTCTCCATGCCAGGCTCCACACTCAGCACGATGACACTTGCCTGTGTTTCCCACTCGAGTGTCCTATGAAAATAAGGCAGCCCCCAAAGGTGCACATGCACCCCCATTTACAGATGAAAAAGGACTGAGGCTTTCAAGGGCGTGCTGTTGGGAATCCCTGAAATAAACATGCAGATTTGTTTTTATGGATGTGCATTTTTCTGGGGTGAGGGATAATAATTTCTTTCATCAGATTACTTGAAAAACTGGGATCTAAATTCCTATGTGACTTTTAAAAGCTGTCAAGAGCAGGTCTCATCCAAAAGCCCCTAATGTCCACTGCAAGAGGGAGGAAAAGAGCCTCTGAGGGGTGTCCTCAGGGCGGAGCAGATGCCGCAGGACATGAGATGGGTGCTGGGCTGGAGCCAACGTCTGAACATATTTACGGGCCTCTTTCGCTCTATCCCACAGGTTCTCCAAAGCATTTTCACCTCTGAATGTGCCTGACTGACGCCTTCTTATCAAATCTACCCTGTCCACACAGGCACAAATCTGCCAACTTACACTCCCAACTTTACTTGAAGCCAGAAAATGACCTGCAAACAGCAGGATATGCAGCAAATATCCAGATTCCCTAAACAACCGTCTTCGTGGGGGCAAGTTCTATGTATTATGAATGTTGTTATCTTTGGAGAAGGGTTAAGTCTCATCCGATGGGCCACCCCCTACATGTACAGTGCAATTTTAAAATAATAAACATGTATTGGGCTGGGCATGGTGACTCACGCCTATAGTGCTAGCGCTCTGGGAGGTTGAGACAGGTGGATTCCCTGAGCTGAAGAGTTCAAGACCAGCCTGACCAAGAGCAAGAACCATCTCCAAAACCAGCTGGGTGTCCTAGGCGGCACCTGTAGTCCCAGCTACTGGGGAAGCTGAAGCAAGAGAATCGCTTGAGCCTAAGAGTTTGGGAAAGCATCTCATGAGCATGAGTGTTTCCTACCAAGGGCTGAACAGAAGTGACTTTGTGGGCCCAGCGTCTAGTCTCCCCAAGCCAGCATATCCTGTCAGCATGCTCAGCCCCCGCCCCAGCCCCAGCCCCAGCCCAGGTGCATCAGGAACCTGCCATCTAGGACCCCGGGAAGCAGCTCACCTCTAATTCTACTCAGTAAACAGTCAGCCATGGCTGTGTAGCATGTTATGTGATTACTCTGAGAAGTTACAAGGAATTTAGAAAAACCAGCACTTTTTAAGTAGGGGAGGAAAGATGCTAAAACAGCATCACTCAGAAAACAGAACATTGAAAATGTGCACTTTATGAAACGGAGATGTGTGCTCATTCTCCCTAGTCCTGAGCAGGAAGACAAAGCCTGTTTCTTAAGTGTGTCTCTTCTATCTGAAAAGGATGAAAAGACACAAGAAACGCCCTTTTAGCAGACGCCCTACATGTCAAAATTTGAAGGCTATAAAGGAGCAACATGGTACCCTATGAGCTAGGGCCCTCTGGAGCCAGTGAGAAGTTAAAAACTCTTCCACTAACTGCTGACACCAGATGAAACATGTAATTCACATTTATTTTAGTTGGATCGTCTGTTTTTGCTCATGTAGTCATTCCCTATCAAATTTCTGGCCAAGGTGAAAAGCAGCAGACCCAGAGAGAGCTGAGTCTTTTCCAGAAGCAAAAAAGAAGCGATGCGCTGTGAGCCCAAGTACCCTTTTCTCAAGGTGGTGGTTTTCTTCCACTGATGATCCATCTCGGCACAGCACAGACCTGTTTAGTTGGTTTTTCTGGCCGGTTCTCACTACTCATTGAAAAGGGGTGAATGTTTATCGAAGAAGAACGAACACAATAGTAACAGAGACACACCAAGTCGATGTGCAGACGGGGCAGGCTCAGGGCCCACCGAGGAACAGGAATCCGGCAAGATGGCACCCAAGCAAGCATGGAAGTGATAAAGCCACCAAGCGATGGGAAAGATTCTGGACCGGGTGCTGACACGTGATGTAAGACATGGTATCTGCCCACAGAGGTTTGCAGCTCTAGGGATGAACAGTGAGCAGACGTCAAATAATCAAACAAGGCTGAATGAGATAAACAGCACATTATCATAATTATGAAATGCTACATTCCTTCATTAAAGTGGGGGTGAGGGCTGTCTTTGTGGCTTCAAGGATAACATCCTTGACACCTGTCTTTCTCACCCATACCTGCCCTGCGTCTCATGCTCTTCTACTTGAGCAGTCTTCTTCAACCTTTTTTATCTCGCTTGAACCTATAGCTAAACTTCCACGGCACACTTAACTTACGCTGATTTAAAAAAAAAAGAAGAAGAATATACTTACTATGCTTCGAATTTCTTTCAAAAATAATTTAATGTTCCGTAAAACTCCTCGTGGCACACCTAAAATCCTCTCGTGGCACGACAGTGTGCCGCAGCACACCTGTTGAAAATCACTTTACATCATCAGTACCCATACGGGGCCTGAACGCACACCCTGTGGTCATCGTTAGCTGCTCTCTCCTCGTCTCCCGCAGAGGGAACCACCTGAATTTCAAGAAATGTCTCACTCTTACCACCCGCCCCCCCATTCGACTCGCCCAGATCCTCCTTTATTTTTCATCTTACATGAGTTTCCCTTCCCAGTTCTTCCATCTTCCACCATGGGGCCAGTTCTAACCCCCAAAGCGAGGAGAGGGCATGGGACTTTATTAGACCCTAATATTTTGGGGTGCCTCGCTCCCAAGAGAAGAAAGTCCTTGGCTTCACTCAGATCTTACTTCTGGGGCCCGCACTTGTTTACACTCTCTACTTTGGCCACCGACCACACTCCCATGACCCTGACACACTGGCACAGCCACGGTTTTCAGTTGTCACATCTATGATCTTTTCAGGAATCTTTTCCCGTCAGATGTCGGGACGCCTCAGGCACAAAGCACGTCTGGTCTCACCACACCAGGCTAAACGCCCTCCTCCTAAGGAGGCAGGAGAAAAGGTCCCATTGTTACGTGCAGCCTCCCAGATGAAAGGAGGAATCACCTCCAGAAGGGAAGAATGGGGCTTGGCAGGAATTATAAGAAGGGACAGGAGAAAAAGCTCACAAGGATTTGATGCAAGAGAAAGAAAAATCAGAAGGTTGTAGTCCTGAAAACCAAGCAAGAGAAAAGGGTAAAAGGTGAACTTGAGACTACACCTTCTGAGACACCCTAGGGCAAAGGCCTGCTACTTCTCCTGCATTTCCTTCAGAGACGGGAGAGAGGAGGGAAAGGAAGGGAGCAGGGACCTAGGATTTTCATCAGGTTTAGGAGAGAAAAATGGAACAGAACATGTTGAGAACTAGAGGTGTTTTTCTTTTTTCTTCTTAAATGAAAGAGCTAGAAATAACTTATAATTTAACATAAAACTAACTTTCACATTCCTAAGGCTCTAGCCCAGCTGACACACTTGATCTTCTTTCCTATACTATCACAGCTTCCTTGGCCAATTCCCAGATTCACCATCCCACATTTGCACCACCAGCAATCAGTGACATTTTGGAAAATTCTTTCCAATCTCTTGACACCCTGGCCTGCTGAATTTCCTAATCACCTAGAAAACTGGTAGAGCTAAAAATAAACCTTAATGACCACCACTTTGCCTAGCCAAAGATTTCTCCCTATTGATTTTAATTAGCTTCTATTTTTCCAAAATAATCTCACTTAAAAATTCAATCCCTTCCTTGATCTTTTCAAAGTATCTTTTCAGTAGAGTCTCACTAATTACCAAGGGGAAAAGAGTAACTTCACAATGGATCATCCTAGAAGGAACTACCATAAATAACTACGTTGACTGAAGTTAATGCCATCAATGAATCAACATCGTGTACCTCCTGATACTCTGTACTAAGAAAAACACAACATTACCTTTCACGCATTTCTACGAAATACATGAAGGTCACAAAAGACCAGGGGAAGACTGAGGAACAATTTTAGATTAAAGAATATTAAGGAGACAGGACTGGTGAATATAACTTATGATGTGTGATATTCTTTTCACATAAAGGACAGGGAAAAGGGACCCTTTTACCGAGTAAATGTGAATATGATTTAAAGATTACCTAATAGTTTTCTATCAATGTTAATTTTCTGATTTTGATAACTATTCTGTGGTTAAGATAACATTTTGTTCATAGGAAATAAACGCTAATTTAGATTTCAAGAGATACCATGTCTGAAACTTACTCTGAAGCGGTTCAGAAAACAAAACGTGCACATTTGTCTATATGTATTCTGCAGAGAAAAGAGATATTGTGAATAAGGAACTTGATACAAGAAATGTGGCAAAAATGCTAACTTTGGGGGGAATCTGTGTAAAGGTATATGAGAATTCTTTTTAGTATGTGGAACGCTTTTCTGTAAGTCTGAAGTTACATCAAAATTTAAAATATTTTAAAAGTACAAATTGAAATTAAAATGATTCCTAACACCTTCCATCCAATTACGCAATTTTTCTATTCTTAAGTATTTGCAATTATATACATTACACATAAATATCTTAGATTGTATTCAAATTTCACTATTTATTGTTTCCATTTTATTAACAATAATGTTAAATAAAAACAGAGCTCTTAACAGCATTTACAATTCTCAACACAAACAGCCCCGAAGTCAACATATCATTCCTATTTTTTTTAGGCTTTCTATAGTCAGCTTTCAATAAGTAAAAACTTCTCTATGGGTTCTAAAATTTGTTTAGAAAATTATGGAGGAAAGAGAAGTTTTATGTATTTATTTTTAAGAAACCTGTAATAGTCACGCTTTCAAAGGCAGAAGGGGAAACCAAGAAACGAGCTTCAAAAGATGCAAAAGGATAGAATTGTTAACATTTGGTCCTTGCCCAAGATTCTCTCTCAATCTAGAATGGCCTGTTCCCTGGTTCCAGGACCAAACTGCTGAAATACCTTAACACCCCTGGGTCCTCTTCCTCTACCTGCTTCTCCCATCTGTCCATTTAGGCACAGGCTAACCCATCATTCAACTCAAGAATTCCTCCCACTTAGGAAGGCCCAGGACATTTATGGTCCTGCTTTATCGTCTGGGACTTATCACAGATGATTCTGAACCTTGTTAACCTTTAGTGTGAGTGAAAGTACGTCTCAACATCCCCCCCAAAGATCACAAGCTGGGGTCATTTCTCTTATTCTTTTATGTTCCCTCAGAGCAACTAGTGTTTACAACTAACAGATGTTTAATAAACAGCTGCAAAGCTCATCATGCCTTAGTGTTTCCAGCAAAAATGAAGGGAAAACTGCCTCTGAATAATCTCAAAAGGATGCTTGAAGAAAACAGTGAATGTTTCTGATGTCTATTCTGAGCCCTCAAAATATATATTCACATTTGTACAATTTCCTTTTTCAATGAGAATTCACGTACATTATTTCATTTTATCTTATTAGCATGATGGGATTTGTTCTTGATGAATCTGCTGCACTACAGCTACTTGCCATCATTCCATTATCGCTGCATGTTTATAGATTTTCCCCTTTATTACTCATTTTATTTTTTCCATCAAGTATATTTCACGTACGAGGTAGTAATTACGACGTTCTCTACTCCTTACACTTAAAGTTGACCAACTTTTTTCTGATCATAAAAGCATTAAGTGCCTATTATCAAAAATCTCAAAAGCAGAAAAAGTATGAAGAAAATAAAAATTGTCTGCAGTGATAACATCTTAGTATATTTATATATATTTAAAGGGAACTATGACTATAGTTTCCTATATGTGATTTTATGTCTTGCTTCCCCTTGGTCTATAGAGCTTTATTCCATATCCTTAAATATTAATCAAGAATGTTATTCTTAATGGCTACCCAGATTCTCACCACATAATCATAACACTGTTTACTTAATCCCCTCCTCATCGTTAAAAAAAGACATATGGCTGGGACTTCTAATTGCCTTCCTAATAAATGCTCTTTCTTGAGAACAGAACTCTCACGTTTTCCAGGGTCCAGTACCCCAGGCCAAAACTGTGCCTGTTGTGGCCAAAGACGGTCATATGACCAAGTTCTAGCCAATGAGATATTAAGTGGGCGGGGTTTGGGGGCCGGCACTGTAAGGAGGCGGACCGAGGTGGCGCATATGCTCTCACCTTCCACTGTCTCCTGCCTGGAGCTCAGAAGGAGCAGCCTTACAGAAACTATGAAGAGGTGACAAGCAATAAGAACGGCTATGCGAACAAAAAAGAGAAGGATACCAGGTGCCTGTGTAGCTAGTGAACCTTCACTTTAGCACCTGACTACCCTCCTCCCGAGTTTGCTTAGATAGGGGAACCCCCTAACTTATTAAGCTCCTCTTGGGGAGTCTATAGTTCACAGCTACATGCAATGAAAACAAAAGAACACTTGTTTCCCCATCTCCTACTTTCTGCCTAATCTATGCAGCTTCAAAATTACAGGACTAAAACCTCACCCGGCATGGCAACATTTCTGTGGTCATCCAATCCAACCTGCCACAGAAAAGTCCTGGGCAGGAGAGTCGTGGGGGTCTCCCTTCCTCTCTGGTGATGAGCTCCTGAGGAGCCCGCAGAGAAGGACAGGGGCCTGTGTTTGTTCCTTTCCAGAGTTCCAGATGAGCTGTAACCCAAGAAAACTGCCCCTCACTGGCTCAGGGAACTCCCACAAAAGAATCCCCCAAATACAGGCCACTGGGGCCACTTAGCACATGTTCCTCTGGAACCCTGGTGTGACAGATGACTGAGGGGTCCCTTCCTCGGCGGGAGACAGGGAGGCCTCAGCTCCATCTCCCAGGCATAGCCTCAGGCGCCCAAGGAACCCCCAAGGGAACCTTGATGGAACACGTCTGTCCACACAGCCTGCCAAGGACCGGGGGTTGGCTCACACAGTGGCGAGGCTGAAATCTCAATGTGGCTTCGATTTAACTCAAGGAACTGGAGTGGCAGCTGTCAGCAGAGAAGCTGCTTCTCCTTGATGAACAAACCATTCCACCCATAAAAAACCGAGCACAAAGTCCTGTAAGGCCCTCCTGCAACCAGAAACTTAAAACTGGTATATATTAGGGTTAACTGAACTACCAGTTGAAGTCAAGTCAGGTTCAATGAGAGGATGATGCTTTAATCCTGCTGCTTAAAACAATGTCTAAAATGTGCAAATCAAATTTCCAACCTTTGTAAGAACATAGTGGTGAAGACAGTTTCATCATTCTCAGGTGAGCAACATCCTGCCTGGTCCCTGGGCTGGAATTCTGAACAGTCACCACCTTTGCAGAGTTCCCCAGCCGTGGAGAGGGGAGGCTGCACCGAACACCTGTGATGACGACGCTGGTCCTCACCCAGGTGATTTCTGACAACTGATTAACTTTGAAATAAGCTGCTTTTTCTGTCCTAAAGGGGAAATGAGCCCTAAATCCCGTTAATCTAGGATCTTAGTTACTCAGTTTTACCGCAATCGTTTTTCTATCCCAAGGCTGAAGACTATTTTTACCCCAACTTTGCTGCTCCGTTAAAAACACATTTGCACGTGCAACTTCAGAGGTTTTTGGCCTAAAGCAAGAATTTAAAATATCCGGGTTCAAATATTTCATTGTGATAGGGGCGGAAGAATCTAATAGAAGCACACTTTATTGTTCTCTGTAAATGTAGACTTCTTTAGCTACAAACAGCTGGGGAATCCAGGCACACTTGAGAACCATGATAGAAGCAGCCAATAGTCGGAGCTTCCTCTCTTTCATTTTAATGAAAGCTCTGAGATGTTATGGCAAGTGTCTGCTGGAGGTGGACAGGAAGTGCCTGAGATGCCGGCCACGATTCAGTGTTGTCACAGCCTGCTTTGGCCAGCACGCCATCCCCAGCCATCCAACCACTTCCTGCCCACAAGGCGTCACCCATTGGAAAGTTTTATTAACCAAATGCTTAGGGGTTTGTGTATATTTATATTACCTCCTCTTCTCTCCTTCTGTTCTACCGGGGCATGTTGGAAAAAAAAAAAAAGTTATGATAAACTTTAATAAAAACAAAATTAAAATGATTAAACCTTTCATATCCTTTAGAGATAATCTCTCTTCTGCTGGCTGGTCAAATCTGGAAGAAAACAAATGTAAACCATAGCTTGCTGCTGCTTTTCAATTTTTTCCCCCCCTAAAGAAACAAACAGAAAAGGCTGCCTGTGGCCAGATTTTTAAAATAAATTAAATTTGTCCTCACACACGGCAGCCAGGTGTGGTTGAAACATTCTTTCCAAATATCTATGATACATGCCAACATCCTTCCCTACGGGGGTCTTTCAATGTAAGCTCCACAATCCTAAGAGGACAGAGAGCCCCAGAGGGGAGAAAAGTGATTCCAAAATAGCTATTGAAAAAGAATCTTTATTTCCCAATTAGCCCTGTAATACTGCCTTCCCGAAGTGACTGGAAGCCCTGCTTCTGCACACCATCTACCAAAACAAAAAAAAAAGTCTACATTCCTGATTAAAGAAAAGCCCAGAGAAAACAGTACAGTATGGCACAAATCTCCCTGGTCTTATGTGTTCTAAGGAAGTCGTCAGGGCCGCTGGGGTCTGGGCACATGTCCACAGAGAAGAAAATGGCTGTAGAATCAGATCAGGCCTGTCTCTTCAAGGCCAGCTAGACGCGGACATCAGAAATGGGTCATCAAGGCCTTAAGAGGGGGAGAATGACCTCTGGACATGCACCCCACCAGGGATGCCGAGAGAACAAAGGTGTTAAGGCACTGTGTTTTTTCTGGATTTCCAGTATCCAGAAAATGAAATTCTGGTTCTGGAAATTAGCATCACGATCTTATACACGTGTGGAATATGCCCGTCTGTCACCAGAGGGTCGAGGGTAGGAAGGGGATTCTCAACTTCCCTCTGTGGTCACAGCACATCCCCGGACCAGGGCTGGTTTCTCAGTGTTCGTGTCTGCTGTCTATACCATAGTAGAGACAACTCATCTGGTCAGAAGGACAAACGTCTTTCCTGTGCTTTATATGTGGGCAATGAATCACCAGGAAGGGACTTTTTCTTTCTTTTTTTTGAGACAGAGTCTCACTCTGTCGCCCTCAGTAGAGTGCTGTACCATCGCAGCTCACAGCAACCTCAAACCCTTGGGCTTAGGCAATTCTCTTGCCTTTGCCTCCCAAGTATCTACAGGCACCCGCCACAACACCTGGCTATTTTTTTGTTGCAGTTGCCATTGTTGTTTGGCAGGCACGGGCTGGGTTCAAACCCGCCAGCCCGGGTGTATGTGGCTGGCACCCTAGCCGCTGAGGTATAGACACCGAGCCAAGGGTTTTTGTTTTTGTTTTTTAAACAAGCAAAACAAAACAAACAAACAACAAAAAACTGACCCCTGGGCCAAAACAGAGAGAGCCCCCAAGAGGTGCACGGATCCCAGACAAACACCTGTGGAGTCCTCCCTGCTCAGAGGACCCGTGCACTTGAGGTTGCTGGAGACACAGCGCTGTGGCATCCCTCTCCTCACGTAAAGAGGCTCCTTACTGAGGAGGGAAGGACATAATTCACACCTGAATTCCAGTGGATGTGTAAGTGGAGCTTCCACCAGAAACCTGAACAGGGCAAGTCACACCGCCACCCTCCCTGCTCAGACCTGTCTCATCCTAAAGGAAAATCCAAAGCTGGGGGTGGTGGCTCATGCCTGTAATCACAGCACTCTGGGAGGCCGAGGCAGGTGGATTGCCTGAGCTGTGGACTTAGAGACCAGCCCGACCAAGAGTGAGACCCCCAACTCTAAAAAATTAGCCAGGCGTTGTGGTGGGTGCCTGTAGTCCTTCCTACTTGGGAGGCTGAGGCAAGAGGATAGATGGAGCTCAAGAGTTTGAAGCTGCTGTGAGCTCTGACGATGCCACGGCACTTTACCCAGGAAAATCCAAATCCCCTATGCCCTGCCAGGGTGCCAGGGTCCATGGAACCAGGCCATTCAGGTCACCTATCCTGACTGTCCCCTTCCTGCTCCCCCAACTAGACAAGGTGTCTGTGCCTGCTGGGCTCTGGGCTGGAACCACACTTCTTCACTGTCTTTCTGGTCAACTCCTATGTCGCCTTGCTGACCTCCTTTTATAAAATAGCTTCCTGGGCCGCCCCACTCCACTCAGCTCTGTCTGGATAGCACTTTGTGCCCCTGACATTCTGTATTTGTTTATTTGGTGTCTGCCTCCACCCAGCTAGGAGGGAAATCCAGGCTGTGTTTCCTCCCTGCTGGCAGGTTCCCCGGAGCCTAGAGCAGTGCCTGGCCATCCCGAGGACGTGGTCAGTGAACTGTCTCTGGACTCAACTCAGTTGTGCAGTCCTTAAAAGCACCAGTGAGCAGCAGAGGAGTCTCTGTTTCTAGAAATCCTGCCAGCACGAGCCCACACAGGATGGCCTGTTTCAGCACTTTCACCACGGCAAATCTGCTGGATGCTAAGACTGTCAAATTTCATGGGCATGTGAATGTTTCTCCATGTGACTGGCTGCAATCCCCCACATGTCAGGACAGGCAAGGAAAGACCCATGCTCAGAGGGCACAGGGCTCGGTCCCCTCTCCTGTCCTAGCAAGTGTTTGTGAGCACTTCCGGCTCATTTGGAGTCTCCTTTCTTGGAACCTCTCTGTTTATTCACATGCTAAGCTGGTGCTGAGGACCAGGTACAGGGGTAGGAAGCCAGGGAAGGCACCGACAGCTCTGCTGGAGGCTACTTCCAAGGTCTCGCCCTCCACCTCTATGTCCACCTTTACGTCCCAGCCTTTTGCCGCACCCATGGTGACTGGAGAAGAAGAAATAAGAAACTGGCCCCAGATAACAGAAAGTCCAAGTTCTACACTGTATTGGGTTCCTCTCAAATTCCCATTCTAACGCCCAGGACCTCAGAAACAAAACTTTCAGAGGTCCTAATCCGATCTGTCTGCTGTTGTTTTAAAAGAGTGAGGACATAAAGAGACACCATGGGTGCTCACGTCGAGACAAACCTACCCGAGACCAGGAGAAGGACCGGGAGGCCTCAGGAGAAACCAAACCTGCCAACATCTTGATCTTGAACTTCTAGCCTCTAGAACTATGAGAAAATAAATTACTGTTGTTTAAACCACCCAGCCTGTGGTACTTTGTGATGGCAGCCCTGGCAAAGTAATTCAGCCCACAAGGAAAAACTCTGTCACAAGCACAGGATTTCAGACCAATGAAAACAGCAAACGAAAAATGCACACGTTCTTTTTTTTTTAGTTCAAAACATGATGATTTTGGATTAAATCTGAGGTTAAAACAAAAGACAGGCCTGTTCCAGGACGATCGCACACTATCTGATTTTTAATATTGTAATTAGAGCAGAGGTCAAGGATCTTTTAAAAGCGTTAAGTAGTTCCTTTAATTAACATATACACAAAACGTCTCAAGACAGTCTTGACGTACAGAACTATAGAACATCCACTCTGATAAACACATCTTTACAAAGTCCTTTCAAAGTCCCTCAAAACTGCTAATGGAATAAGAAGTAAGTGGCAAAAATCTAAATGCCTAATTGAAGACCTTGTTCCCATACTGAGAAAAACAGAAAAGCAAGGAGAAAGAAAGAGAGAGACAAACAAGACAGGATATCCACCCATCCCGGCTGGCAGAATGCAGAAAGGTGGCGGGAGCCACACTACTTTAAAACCCAAGTTGAAAATTATTGTGACGATTGTAGCCCAAACCTAGCCTGGGCCTACACAAAATTTGAGGGATCCCAGGGAAGAGCCCAGCACGGTCCTACAGAACATTCTGAACTGTTCTATAAATCTGTACTGTCAGGCTGGGTGTGGTGGTCCACGCCTGTAATCCCAGCACTTCAGGAAGCTGAGACAGGAGGATGACTTGAGGCCAGGAGTTCAAGACCATAGGAAAACCCCATTTCTACAAAAAACAAACAAAAACTAACTGTCCATGATGGCCGAGGGCTGTAGTCCTAGCTACTCAGGAGGCTGAGGCAAGAGGACCACTTGACACTAGGAGTTTGAGGCTGCAGTGAGCTATGATGATGCCACTATACTCTAGGCTGGGCAACTGGGCAAGACCCTGTTTCAAAAAAATAAAGTAAAATAATAAATAAACAAATAAATAAATCTATACTGTCTGTCCCCTAAGATGGCTATGAGCCACATGTAACTATTAAGCTCTTGAAATGTGGCTAGTATGATGGAAAAACCCAACTTGAAGTTTTATTATAAGTTTAATGGAGAATCCAGAGAAGCTTCCTTGTGGCTCTCAAGGTATCTGGAAGCCCAGAAAGCGAGGAAATCTGGACAGTGCTTATGATTTGCAAGGCCACAAAACTTTCCACTGCTAGTCAATGTTTGGGGAAAAAATAATTTGGAACTGTAATTCTTGTAATTGGGTCACTGTTTGAAGGGGGTTCCTTAACATCTATAACTCTGAGAAAAAGCCTTTGAGTTATTTCTGTAAGCAGAGAGAGAGAGATGCATGTTCTATTTCCTCCCTGACCCCCTACCAAGGTCGGGAATGAGTTTCATATAGGACATAAGTAGCCCCAGAAATGATTCTTTGGACTTTCCTAAAGGCGATACAAGTACAAATCATTATTTCTCTGGAGAAATACACTGGGGCGCTGACAGTGATGTGAAGTGCCTGGGCTGGTGCAGGAGGCACGTGCAGGGCCTGCACGCAACAGGGGACAGTGGAGGACGACCACCACTTCCTGCTACAGCTGCCAGCAGGACAAGGTCCTGCCTCTGCCCTAACCCTACAAGAACACCTACCCACTGCCCAGCTACCCACATTCATTGCAGTGACAAGTTTCAAATTTTCAAGTTCCTTGGGTACACCCTTCTAAGGAGGCTTGGGATATTTGGGGATAAAGGTCTCACTAAAATAACATTTGATACGCCGTGACATTCTATGGCTCCTGCGGGGGCGCCTATGTCTCTGCACTCTTCATCAGCCAACTGGGGTCTCTGACATCCTTGTATGCTTTTAATTGAGACAGAGTCTCACTCTGTCGCCCTGGGTAGAGTGCCATGGCATTATCACAGCTCGCAGCAACCTCAGACTCTTGAGTTCATGCAGTCCTCCTGCCTCGGCCTCCCAAGTATCTGGGACTATAGGTGCCCATCACCATGACGGGCTAGTTTTTCTATTTGGGGCAGAAACAGGGTCTTGCCCTTGCTCAGGCTGGGCTCAAACTCCCAAGCTTGGGTGATCTACCCATCTCGGCCTCCAGAGAGCTAGGATTACAGGCACGAGCCACAGGGCCTGGCCAGGCTTGCATCCCTAAACAGGGGACCCCACTGTGCTCACCCTGAACACGCACACAGACACACACACCTCTCCAAACACTGTCTCTCCTAATCTCAGCAGCCACCAGCAGGTACCCATTTTTTCTTTTTACTGTGATAATAAGCAACCCTCCCTCGTAGGGAGCAGGCACAGCGGGGCCGTGAGGGGGCACACTCCTCCCTACTACACAAGGAGTTGGCACAGGAGCGGTCCTGCAGTCCCCGACAGAGAACAATACTGACCAGAATGGCAGCACACAACTGGTGCTCCAGCCTTGTGCCCTGAAACAACACACCACCCTGATAGCGTCACCGTCCCATCAAAAGAAGGCAATGAGTGAATGGTGGATGTGGAGTGTGAAAGCCTAAAGGGGCTGTAGCCGGGTCTGGGAGAACTCGTACGGAGGTGTGATGTCCCAGCGCAGAGAGTAGACGGCAAGCCAGCGGCGAGACTGCAGACCCCGGACACCCTGCCCGGAGTGACCATCCCCATGATGTCACATCCTCTCCAGAGGAGCCCTGCCGGCATCTGGCAGCAGTGCGGCAGCGCCCTGCGCAGGTCCACCTTGCAACAGACCAGATCATTAGCATATTCTGCAGAGAGCAAGCAGAAAAGTTTAATTGCCCTTAATTACCCAGTGCAAGAAGGCTCCTAGATAATGGCTCTCAGATTTCTTGCCTTGTATCGATATAATCTGCCTGACTCGGGCTTCGTTATATCCCTCACTGGGAAGCAACAGCCTCTCCGAGATGGCTTTCCACGTCACGTGCTGAGGTTCCAGGGACGGCTGGGCAGTCACTCCCAAGGTTCCCTCTATGAGGAGTCAGATCCTCAGCTTTCACATGGCTGTGTGTATGTGTGTGTGCACGCATGGGGGGTGGTGTGGGAGGCAGGGGAGGGGAGGACACACGCTCATGCGCTCAGGAAGGACTAAGATGAGGAACATGTAATCAGAAGCCATCACAATTGCAAATGTAAATGAACAGGCAATTGGCACTGACCTTTGTAGATTGTTAGAGGACTAATTAGGGCAAATCAAGAACTCTGTTCCAACAGAAAAACAAGACAGTATACACTCCGAGAACCACTCCTGTCCTCTCTGTATAAATGCAAAATGCAAGAGAATCAGACAGTAACCAAACCAAGCGTGCTTCGTATTGGCAAATTGAAAACAAAAGACACCCAAGATTTATTTCTTGGTAGCTTGTTGGCGATTTTGCTCAAATCTCTACCAACAAGCACACCGATATTTGAGCTCTTGCCATGTGCCTCACGTTCTCCGATTGGAGTCTGTATAAACAGATCCCAACCATGGAACAGCCAGAACACACTTACAAACCCTTTGCTTGGATGCTTACCTTAAGAGCTATAAGAAAAACACTTTAAAAAAAAAGAATCGAGCTAGACGCTATTCTGTAAACTTAACGGTATTACCGTCTCCGTAGACATGTAATGACCTCTGTTTATCTTTGCGTGGTAGAGCACGCTTCTAAAAAAACACTGAAACTTACGATCCAAACAGTCCTTTATCAGGCAATGTCCTTTTGACAGATAAAGTCAGATTTCCTCTATTCTTCCATAAATATTTCAAAATTTCAGCCATCCCAGTATGTTTTGATGTACTTTTACATTTCACTTCTCTAGTGAGAAATACCTTCTTCGCTACATCCTCCTCTAGCCTTGTCAACGTGTACAATAAGAAGGAAAAGAGAAAGAAAGTTGTGCCGGCTTTTCACAAAAACAACGCTTCATATTACAGAGCTGGCTGCAACACTCCTTAGGGCTATGAGAAAAGTCACAATGAAAATTGTATATAATTTTGTTGTAATTAATTGTAAATAATTTAGCTATTTATGAAAACTGCAAATAATTTAGCTATTTATAAAAAAAAAAAGAGACGAACTTCATATTCAGGGGTAAGCATTATGCTGATTTTGAAAAATAAAGACAAAGCAAAATGAGAAAGCTGAAAATGGTAGAGTTTCTTGTTCTCCCAACCTATGTAAGTTAAGCAGAACTCCCTGAAACCTGATTGTAAAAAATGATCCAACAAACGAAGCCAGTGAGTGTTTCAGTATAGGCTGCCACCAAAATCACATCATCACCTGGCCAGTTGCCGCCACCTCTCTGATCCCAGAAATTCATGACCTTGAATGCCAAACATGTGTCAGCAAAGGGGGCCACCATCTTTTGCTCTAAGCAAAACAGTCTATTAAATGCTGAATAATCGTGACCTTTATAAACTAAGTCAGTGTCTGACTGTACTTCAAATGCTTGAGCTGGTGCACTGACCAGCAGCTGGGAAGAGACATCAGCGGTGTCACCCAGCTCATAAAAAGTCTTATACATAGTAGGCCCACAACATAAACTGTTAAAATTTAATTACGCACACGCAAAGTTGGGAGATCTATGTCTACGTGAAAGAAAAAGCAGTCGAGGCAAGGGGGGGCGTTGAGAGAGAAAACAGGAGCAGGAAAAGGAGGAGGAGGTGAAGGAGAAAGGGTAACAGCAGACACACAAAGGGCCTCCTGTGTTCTCCAAGCCCAGGGCACTGATAGAGTGAAATTAACTACCATTTCATCCAGGAGCCAGAAATGCCTTTTTAATAAGCAAACAGGGAAGCTGATCCCACACAGGACCCTCCTCCTCCATCTTTCAAGAGCTTTTGGCCAACTAAGGGGAAGCAAACAGCCAGTGCCAGCATCTGAGAGCTGCCGTTGGTCCATGGGCAGGTGACCGTAAGCTGCCGCCACCTGCGTGCAGGTAGGGATGAAACGAGAAGCCCGGCCTTGAGAAAGTCAAGAGACTACTTGTTCCTGCAGAAAACACACTCAAGCCCATCATCAGAAGCCCAGGTTAAAATAAAAAATTGCCTGGGTGGGGAGAGGCACTCACCCGGTTAGGTTGCTTTCCTTTCTCTGAGATGTGTATTTCCAAGCCGTTTTCAAAGTGGGAAGGCCCACTATTCATGCGTGTGTGCATGTGTGGACGTTGTGTGTCTGGACACAAGGCCTCTCAAGGGGTTACACAGCTAGGGGCAGCAGATGGAAATCCTGGCCACCACTAGAAAGTTCTGAAGGATGGAAGAAACCTTCCCAATTCCTGTGACCCTGACTCCTTCCTTTAGGCTGATAGGTTCATAGGGGTCGGCATGTGATGGGATGAACCTGGCTAACGGGCAAACACATGAATTAATTCACAGGTATAATGGGAAGAGATACTGTTGTCACCTACAGGGAAGAAGTTATTGTAGACTTCACTCCCCGGCCTCAGCAGGGAAATCTTGGTACCTGTAGAAGGTGACATGAGACTAGGCCAAGAGATCCAGAGCTCAGAAAGGAAAGGAAGGCCTTTCTGATGGTGTTTGTGTAAAACTGTGGCATGTCGGTAAGAAGAAGAAAGGGAAGAAGGAAAGGAGAACATCCTAGTTAGAGAGGATGATGACAGCCAGGAGTGCCAACTTGAGAAAGCACAGCCATTAACACACAGCTTCCAGGCACAGGCAGGGCTCCTGAAAGGTGCTACGAGATTTCCCAATGCTTCCTGTGCCACACGATGACTGTTCCTCGCCAAAGAATAACATCCTGATCCTCACGTTTAAGGAGGCCACAACTGAGACTGTTTATAGAGTCTGTGTTTACAGAATTCGAAGTTGATCTTAAATATCTCAATTCGCCCAGGTCTATCATGTCCCTTTTCTTAAAGGTGTTCTTTCAAAAGAGAATACAGAGTCGCACTTTGTCACCCTCGGGAGAGTGCCGTGGCATAATGGTTCACGGCAACCTCAAATTCTTGGGCTCAAGCCATCCTCTTACCTCAGCCTCCTGAGTAGCTGGGACTACAGGCATCCGTCACCGTGCCCAGCTATTTTTTAAAGACAGGGTCTTGCTCTTGCTCAGGTTGGTCTCAAACTCCTGAGCTCAGGCAATCCACCTGCCTTGGCCTCCCAGAAGCTAGGATTATAGGTGTGAGCCACAAGGCCTGCCCGCCCCCAATTTTTTTTAAATTTCAGATTGATATAAGGTTACAGTGTTTGCATTTGTTAGATAGAGTCCAAGTTGTAACTGAGTTTTTCCCTAGGAGGTGCGCCATATATCCCCATATTGTGCAAACCCCAACCCCCCCCACCCCTCCTCTCTTCTCCCTCTTTCAAATTGTCAAGATGCAAAATACATCCTCTTTTGGAGAGGGAAGACATATTTTAAGGTGACTTTTCTTAAAGGGGCTTCTAACACAGAACCAAATTCCTGTTAATGTGAACCTAAGTATTACCTAATAATCTGTCCTGCTGACACCAGTCAGGAGCACAGCCCACGTTGTGGGAGGGAAGGAAGGGTGCAGAGAAAAACCATGACTCCAGGCCAAGGACAACACAAAGGATTTTGACACACGGAAGTCTCTGACTCCACTGAAGTTCCTCATACGCTTAAAGGGGGTGTGGGGGGAAACCAACCCTAATACGCATTAAACGAGAAACCCCAGAAGGCATGGTGTAGGGAGGCAATTCCAGAGCGGGCTGCGTAAATAGAAGTATTACATTATAAAACAGGGCACTGTTTGTTCCAGTCCATAGAGCCCGGGTGAAATGGCAGCTGTACACTATTTCGTTTGGGGCACCTCCTTAATAAAGAGGAATTCTGAGCAGAGTGAAAGAAAGAATTGAGGGGTGAATGGGAACCACTTTTAACAGGAGGATTAAAACAGTGATGTCTGCAGGGCCGGCTAAAAATAAAACACAAGTATACACCGCGAGCCCTGAGAGAAACGGGTCTAAATAAATAGATTGGCAGGAGGAAGAAGAACCCCATGAAACGGCTCAGTGGGGGTATAATGCAGAGTAACAGGGGGCGAACACAGGTCAAAATACCTGGTGGGGCGTGGGGTCCCCCAAAGCCAGACAGTACAACAGCCTCAGTCTCTGGGCACAGGAGTGAGTCTGGGGTCCCCACCCCCCCTCTCCCAAGAACTCTCCAACAAGGGACAGTATCAGAGGAGAAGCTGAAGCCCCAGGAGAAGGGACAGTCTTACAGTGACCTACAAGGGACAGAAATTATCCCAGTCCCCAGCAGCACTTTCCTGAACAGACGATTTGCGCTGACTGTCGGGAGAACTTGCCTTTCCCCTCTGCTATGAAACCTCCACTACTGTGGCAGGGAGAGAGAAATCTTCACACTGCGGAGTGGCCTGCCACTTGGGAGTCGCGGTTTCATTTATATGGAGAAGGCAGCAAGGAGCTGTCGGGGGATCCGGACAGGAGCAGGTGGGCAGAGGGCTTTGGAGGGGCTTAGGCGGACGCCTCCAGGAGGAAATGAAGCTGACAGAAAAGCTGATAGAGCAGGGCGTTGGGAGATTAGGAAATGTCTACTCCTGGCAGAGTCGGGTTAGCCATGAATTAATCATAGGGACCTAGAAAACCAGGGAAAACAAAAAGTTGTACAAGACGGTAAATGAAATTATAAAACTCTACATGGCTCAACTGTGATTAATATTTATAGAGTTATAATAATGAAAACACTGAATATTAAAATAGCCCCCAAATTATTATTTAATCACAATGGGAGATGGAGCGAGGGAAGGTGGCGTGCACAAGGGTGCTGGGAGTGTGTGGGGCAGTGTCTGTGTTTGTGGGCAGCGTGCGTGTTTCTGAGGTGTGTGCTAGCGTGCAGGGACACTCACTGCCTGTGTGTCTGTGGTGTTAGTGGGGGAGGTGTGTATGCCTGGGGTGTGTGGGTGCGGCGTCTATGTTGGGGGTGTGGCGTGTATGGGGCGCGGGAGGTGTGTGGTCTGGCGTCTTGTGCGTGAGGTGTATGGGTTGTGTGGGGCACAGTGTGTGCGAGCACATACAGGGTAGGGGTGTTGGTGTGCACGGGTCTGTCAGAAATCTGCAGACAGCACACGTGAAGTACGTAAAAGCGGGCAGGTGCGTAGAACAGTGTCCTAGCAAAAACCTCACCCGTCAGTGGGAAAATCAAGGGAGAACGTCTAAAACTTGAAAGCAAGAAACAGCAATAGAAGCGCGTGAAGAAACATGGAAATAAGCGAGGGGAGAAACACCTGAAAGTTGAAAGCCACTCTCCAGGAGAAGGAGGAAGAGGAGGGTCATAGCTTCTTTTTTTCCCCACAGGGTTTATGTAATTGCTTTGCCTTTAAAAACTATAAAAACATGTCATCAGATCACATGAAGAGTAAAACCCCACATGGCCACGATGGCCAAGGAGGTCCTGCAGGAGATGGAGGGATCAGAAGGGCCTTGAGTCTCTGGCTTGGCCAGAACACTGGGAAAGGGGCCATCCCAAGGAAGCTGGCGGGACAGCTGTGAGTTCAACATCCAGGAAACCGTCTGAGGGTGTCCGGCAAGACCAGCAGAGCAGAGCTCCGGAGGCTGAGCCCAGGTCCAAGGGCAGGCTGAGGACCGGGAGCCAGGCACAGGCAACGAGGAACAGCAAAGGGAAGCTGGGGGACAGAGAGAAGCGTGTTCAGAAGCTCAGGGAAGGGGCTTCCAGGCAGGACTGAGCAACAATTTCAAATTCCCCAGAAAGAAAAGAATAAGGACCAGTGGGTTCTGGCTTGGGTACATCAATGGTGAGTGGTGCCATTCACAAAGATGGTTTGGTGACAGCGGGACACAGGCTACAGGAGGCCGAGACGTGGACTGGAGCTGAGCAACACAGTGTTCTCTCAAGAATCTAGAAGATTCTGTAGTAGAGAGCGGGCAGGGACTGGAGTAAGGGCTAGCTGTCGGTTTACTGTTCTTATAGAGGCACCTGACCTGTCTGTGCCTCCCAGGTGAGATAAAGGGACTGAAGAGGTCAAGGTGACTCTACCAAATGAAGCCCAACAGGAGGAAGAGTCACAGAGCACAGAAAGGAGCGAGCAGGCAAGAGGTGACTGCCCGCGAGATGACGGGACGGGACGGGGAGAAACGTGGCGAGCTCCCACTGGGAGGTCTGGATGCCCGAAGGAGCAGGCAGCGCTGACTCCCTCCCAAACCCAACTGGAACTTTTATGACAAACACTTGTTCTGAGGCTGTCTGAAGTTCATTTTCACAGACCAGACTCTGGGGCCACAAGGCGTCTATCCTTAACCCTGGCCAAGGCACGCCATTATGCTATGTCAATGTGAACCAATACATCGAATCTCCAGTTTATACGGGTGGACCCTGGGAAAGGGGACGGAATCGCTTCCACTGGCTTCTCCCTGAGCATGTATGTTCCTCAGGGCTGAGCGTGCACCTGAAGAAGAGAGGTGCTAAGCTAGAGAGGCAAAGGAAAAACCAAATGCAGTGTAACCTAATTGTTGGAACCCTGGATTAAACCTGAAACAACAAAAAAAGAAAGACAAAGAAAAACAGCAACCTAGGCACATTCCTTCCAGAATGCAGTGGTCACCTGTGAGGTCCCTCACGCCTGTGCGGTGACTCACCCGGGTCAGTGGAGGGACACCTGCGGATGGTGAAGATCTGGCCCAGGTCCTCGTCCTCCTCCGGGAGGCCCTTCTGCAGCCGCTGCAGCTTGCGGAGGCTTTCGCTGCGCTGGTGCTTCATGGAGCGCACGTGCTGGATCAGGTTGAGCTTGGCCTTGGTGGAGTAGTTGCACAGGGCACAGTGGTAGTAGCAGCTCTCACCTTCCACGCCACTCTCGTGCTGCTGCAGGTGCTGCAAGGGACGGGAGAGGGACATGTCTTGGGTAAGCTGCTTGAGGCCAGCCACCGCCATGAACCCACCCCATCCTGCTCACAGCCACAGGCATGCCACCAGGACACGTCTCCACAGCCTAAGAGGACGGTTGTCCATTTTAAGGTTCCTTAGTGGGGTTGCTTCTGTTTTCCCCAACGTGCCTTTTCTAACTTTCATTCTGTCTTCCACAAACGGCTCCTCCTATATGGCTTCCTGAAGTCCTAGAGGATTGGCAAACTGTCACCTACAGGCCAAATCCAACCCTCTGCCTGCCTGTGTAAATAAAACTTTATTAAAACATAGCCATGTCCACTGACATACACACTGCTTATGGTTGCTTTAAAATATCAGACTTGAACAATTGTGACAGTGATGGGACAGTCCACAAGGCCACAATTATTACTATCTGGCCTTTTATAGAAAATGTTAGCCAAGCCCTGCCTTAGGGGACAGACAGCCTGTCTGTCAACGACCGACCTGCATAGCATCCTAGGTTGGTGACACTGAGCCACAGCTGCTATCTGGCTTTTTCACAAGACAGACAACTCAGATCTTTATATTTAAAACTACTAGGAGAACCCAAAATAACGTTTATCCTCTGGATTAAAAATGACAGAAAAATACATTTCTCCAGACTAGCTCCCTGTCAGTATCACAAGGTCATCTGGCTTATCAGCGGTCAATGTCATGGATCGTTTGATCTATCAGATGGTCACAATTACACTGCCAGTTGTGTTTAGTAGACACAGTACTAACTCCGGAACAGGGAGCCCGAGAGCCAGCAGGAAGCAGGCACACACGGGGGGTGACAGTGCAGCTGGAGTCACGCGACAGTCACAGGCCCCAGACTTCTGTGTCTGGGAGAAGACTTAAAGATCACGCCAGAACAAAATACTGTGTTTGGGGGTCTCCCGAGAATACGAGGAACATTATGGACCCGTTGCTTTGCTCACAGTAAAGTAGACAGGCTCCTGGTAGAGAAAGGCCATCTTTTCATTTCAAATGATACATCTTAGAGGAAGATGAAATTTTTCTACCCAGTACACATGAAACAAGGGAATGCAACCCTGAAAACCTGAAGCGACCGACCCAAGGTAACCCAGCTACAGTTAGTGCACCAGGGAACCAGAGCTGGGACTTACCTCCTCCATGACACATACCCAGAATCCTCTGGAGGAGGAAATTCAGGTAATGGAAGTGTTTTACTGCTCGTGTGGTTACCTGTCCTCCTTCTCCCTCACCCCCAGCCACCCACACCTGTCCTAAGGAGCTACACTGAGCACACGCCACTCGCCCTGGACCTGGCCAGCTCTGAGCCACTGTCCCTGTTCTCATCCATGCTGGATCTGTTTGATGTCTGCACGGTTTCTGATCCCGCTTGCCTATCTCATCCTTGCCCAGCTTAGGATTCAAGACACAAAGAGACCAGATTAGTTAGGACGCCCTGTGCTCCATGCACGACTGGGAATACCAGGGTGGCCCAGGGGTGCCTGCCGTCGAGGGTCACATGCTGACATGCACACATCCTGTGTTTACTGAACTAGTGTGAAAAATCTAGAGGCCTGTGTGCACTGTGTCAGAAGGAGAAATCCAAATGCATCAACTAAGTGTCGTGGAAAACTCACCAGGGGAGGGGTTGAGGCCCTCAATCACAGGAACTGGCTGACGTATACCCCAGGACACCTCGCCACCTTGCAGGTACAAAGGCAAAGGGCCTCAAAGGCCCCAAGCGGGTGATTTAACACACTCAAATGCAGAATCTTGGATCAAAATTAAAACCCTACAAGTTATAATTACCCTAGGACAATTTCATAACCAGAAAGAGTTGGGAGAACCAATGAGCTCACTGAAGACATTATAACTGATAATGAAAAACTACTTTTCTTCGATTAAATTCGAGCTGATTTTTTAAAATGATGTATCTTCAATTGCCTCTTCTGACACCAGGACTTCAGGAGGCTGGGATTCACCCAGGCAATGCCGTCTGGAGGGTGCGACCTTGTGCAGGGGGAAGGACAGGTGTGCAGGGAGAAGACAAGCTGGTCAGGTCCACCCACCAGACTCCTCCATAGGGCCCCTCAGAAGCCAAAAACTAGAAGGGATATTCCTGGGAGCAAGGGTTTGGCCTGGCATGGAGCAGGAGACATCGAAGAGTTAGGAACTGCTATTTGGGGTCACTAAGAACAAAAGGGTTGTATTGATTAAAGCTTCAATTAAAACCGGGCAGCGCCTGTGGCTCAAGGAGTAGGGCGTCAGCCCCAAATACCAGGGGTGGTGGGTTTGAACCTGGCCTTGACCAAAAACAGCAAAACAAAGCTTCAATTGAAACCGAATAAATAAAAGACAACAGAGGAAATAACCATGAATTCCCAAGCAGTGAGTTCCATCAGGGAATTTTGGGGGTAGAAGAAACTCTGAAATCAGAAAAAGAATCACTAAAGCCTCACTTCCAGCACCCCCACTACCTTCGAACGAAACAGGATTTTCTTGCGGTACGGCATTGGACTGTGAACATAAACTTGCAGTATGGATGTCAAGGTTCTATTCCAAATGGCTGGGTATCTCCATCACTGAGCCTGAAGAGGGGGATACCACGTAACACGGCTAAAAAGAGAAGGACTGGAATTGGCATGTTAAATGTCTTTTGTCCTCAAATCCATGGGCTCTCGGGAAATAGGAGTACATACTGAAGTCCTTGCCATACCAGGAATGCTCAGTTTTGAAAAAAAGATGTGCTGGAGGCATTCCAGAACGACGGTACACTCTAGCTCTTGTTGGTCAAAGGTGATCTTATACCACCATGAATTCTGTCTGCCATTTGAAAGGTATTTTGGAAAGGAAATGGGCAGGCACTATAAGTCACGCAGAAAAAAAATGAAAGGACATGAAAAGAACAGAGCCAGAACTTCTTCCACCTAGGGAACATTGAGGGTCCTCTTCTTAAGAGATTTCCACGAAAGCTTAATTCAAAATCCCAAGCCAGCTCTGCACTCCCAGTTCCTTCTCTAAGACACTTTACAGAACAATCCAGAATAAACTCCGTCGGTTGCTCGAGAACACCTGCTGATGAGGGTCACATCCCAAACCCAAACTTTTGCTTGCCTCTTGGGTCTACGGATGTCTACCTGCATGTGGCGAATCCTGCTCTCCCCAAGCTTTCTAAGTTTCTTGTCACTTTTTAGGCTGTCCAGCCTGGAGTCAACAGTGGGGCCCCTGCCCTCTGTGACCTTTCCCACACCCTACAGTCATTTCCCTGGGCTTGAGGTCAACCCCCTGCTGGTCAGCTCCTCTCTCCCTCCCAGGAGGTGGCAATGGCTTCGTCTCTGTGCCACAATCCACCCTCAGAACCTGCCTATGAGAAGCAGAGGGAGGGAGCGGGGAGAAGGAGGCACCCAGGACTGCACGGGGCAAGTCAGCCAGCCAAGAACATGCCTTCCCTGCGCAAGAGAGGAGACGTTTTCATTTGGAGAAGGAGGGAGAATAATTTGTTCCTGACCCGGCTAATTAGAATACCCTCAATTGGGATCACAATGTATTTAATTAAATTCACTGTAATATATGAAGAATCCACCAAGGCACAAATCCCAGTGGTGCACTCAATAAAGGGGCTGCCTGCTCGCAGAGTTCCTGCTCTCTTCGCCAGGCAGGAAATTTTTCTCCCACGCAAATCCTGAGCTCCCCAACCCTCCCCGCCTCTATCTCGGAGCTCGCCCATGGAGGAGGGGGGAGGACCCAGGTTTGGATTTCCTTTTTCCAAGTTGCTTTACTCTGCGCTCCCGATTCTGAACTCTTCTCCTTTGTCAGGTCGAGTGTCATTTTAAAAAGAAAACAGAACAACAGTGTGAGCTGAGGTCAGTGCGCTGTGCTGGGGGCTGCCACCCCGGGACCCAGAGGAAACGGGGCTTTGTTTCATTCAGCTCTAAGTGTCCACGACACGTCAGACCCCATGCACAGGGACATGCACGCATGCACACAGAACGTGCCCAACCCTGGGGGCTTCACCTGCAGTGATACCAGCAGTGACAGCTGTGACTCAGGGAGTGTGAGGAGGGCGTCCTTTGGGCCTGAGTACCTTTCTGAAAGTAAACCACTGAAAATTGCAGAGGCCTCCTAACTCACTCAAGAAAAATCAGTCTCTTCCCACAAACTACTAATGAGGACACATAACCTGTCAATCAAAAAAGGGCCAACCTGGCTGAGCAAAGTGGCAACTCAGGTCTACCCACACTCACGTGGGCCAGCCAGCCTTTCCAGCCCCCAATCTCACTGGCTTGTTTAAAAAGCTCCTGTGGGGCGGCACCTGTGGCTCAGTGGGGAGGGTGCCAGCCCCATATGCCGGAGGTGGCAGGTTCAAACCCAGCCCCGGCCAAAAACTGCAAAAAATAAAATAAAAATAAAATTGGTTAACCTTTAAAAATAAATAAATAAATAAAAATAAAAAGCTCCTGTGAAAGATTGGGTATAGGAAGTGCAGAAGTGTGGTCGCTTTCCCTAATAGAAACTTCTAAGCTTGGCAACGGGATTTACTTTCTGAAATCGCAGAGAAGCACAGTGGCCTGTCAAGAGGAAGTTAAAGGACAGCAGGAAAAGTCCAACCATCTCCGGCTCCTCCAAATCACCACGGAGCAGCACAGAACAGTCTGTCCCCACCCGGAGCAATCAGGGAATCTGATGGCGCATGTTAGGGGGTCAGTGCCCAGGGCTGGCAATGAAGCTTGGGCAGGCTCACTTGCGTTGGGCAAAGAGACCTTTTCTCACACCTCTTCCTAATCTTGTTACAGCTGTTTTTGTTTTAAACTGCTCGCCCCCGTCCTTGTTTAGCTGGAAGATGACGCTCCCATGCTCCTTATGTGGAACCATCTACTGTCCCAAAGCTGTCTCTGTGATTTCCCTAGGTCTGGTTTGGGAAGAAGAACTCAGAACAGCAAAGCCCTGGCTGCAACCAGAGGCACCTCCGATAAAGAGCCTGGAGTGTAAAGCTGAGTGCAAAAAGCAAATTAATAATTTAGAAAGAAAAGGGAGAGGAGCGCCCAGGCTGCACGACTTGGTGGGATTCCACCCCATTAGTATGTAGTGCTCGTTCACCCTGGCCAAACGCTGAAAGTCAAAGACACGAAGAGAGGGCTCTAGTTAGAAAATAATTCATCGTGAAAATCAAAAAAATGTGTTCCTGTTACTTGTTTCCCAGGAAAACTAACCAACTTCTGTCAGAGAACATTGATTTCTATAAATCAGGAGGGGCCCCGGCGCCCTCCTCCTCCCCAACAATAGGAAACTTCTAACATCTGGTTCTTCATGCATGGAATGCAAAATATTGATCAGGTTTTGTCAAAGCCTCCCCTTTAAAGTAGAAATGGACAAAGTATATTCTGACACACACACATACACACACTCGACAAATGACTCTTCCTCAGGGAACAGCACCTGTTACTATAAACACCCCTCCCCTCTCTATTCCCAGTGCACCCCCAAAGAGCAAATGGCCTTCCTTAGGGAGGCCAGATAACCTCCTACCAAGTGGAGAAAAAAAAAAAAAACTCAAGGGTGGAATGTCCCAGAAGGCCCGAGATACTGCTGGGCTCTAAAGGCCACCTAGGCAAAGGCAGGCGGGAGGGCCTGTCTGCAATTTCCCTCAGCCCATAAAAACCCACAGTGGAAGCAGCCTCTGTCCACCACCCCTCCCTGGGGAAAGACCGCTAACCACAGCATGCCAAAGGCTTCAGCTTCTCCCTTCGGAGAGAGGACTATAAAATCTCCCCAAACAATCTGGGGAGAAGGCCTGGGAAGAGGAGGGGACCCAGAGTTGGTGTGCTGATTCCCAATGCCACAAGAGCAGGTGTCCATTCACCACCAGGGGCACGCACAGCACCGACTACCAACCGCACCTCTGCACAAACTTTCTTGTTTTCTCAGTACAGACCCCTGAGGTGGGTAGCATTTGGCTCCCACCCTTGGAAGAACTCAAAGTTGAAGATAGTCATGTGACTCCCCCAAGCTCTCACAGAGCGTGGGAGAAACAGGACTGGTCCTGGGACTTGGTTCCCAGGCCCAAACCACCATTAAACTGTACTGTACTGACTCCCAGTGCTTTCTGGAACCTGAGACTCCCCAGACCAGTCATCTACTTTGAATGTCTTAAAACAAATCCTGTCAGGTATAACACAACCAGAGTTTGGGGACAGTTAACTTTTTAATCAGTGAGACTATGTTATTGTTCCAAATTTAATATCATATTTTTAGGAAGATACCGAGAAGGTTCACCTAAATATATATGTATATTCTGTTTAATGTTGGCTTTTCATCTGTTCATGCCCTTGTCCTTGACACATGCTAATTTAGTCCTATTTCACTGTAGGGTCCCTGCAGACACCATAAGATATAAGCCCCAACCATGATTTGTAAGAAAAAAGTGAAAGGAAGTAAAAATGTTCCCTGAGATCAATCCATTTGGGTTGCTCTGACCTATTTTCTGGTTTCTAGGCCAGACTCCTCATACCTCGGAACAAGCCATGACTGCTCACTCTCAGTACCCAAAATCCAAGGCCAATTCAGACTTCCCATTCCTGTTACCTTCTCCCTTACATGAATGGCATTTCCTGATTCTAAAGTCTCAATATTAGTGGCCCTGAGAAGTAAATTCTGGAAGGAAAATTACAGTCTAAATCTGTAACTATCCAGATTGTATCTGCCTTGGCTTTGAATCTTTTTTGGGGGAGCCAGGAGACAAGAGTCTCTTTGTCACCATGGGGTAGAGTGTCGTGACATCATCATAGCTCACAGCCACCTCAAACTCTTGGGCTCAAGCAACCTTCATGCCTCAGCTTCCCAAGGAGCTATGATTACAGGTGCCTGCCACAACTCCTGGCTAATTTTTCTATTTTAGCAGGGGTCTCACTCTTGCTCAGGCTGGTCTCAAGGGATCTGCCTGCCTTGGCCTCCCAGAGTGCTAGGATTATAAGATGAGCCACTGCACCCAGCCAGCTTTGAATCTTTTATGGAAAAACACAAATATGGACCCTCGTGGAATGTTGATGGCTTTACACCACAGATTTTCCTTCCCTCTGTTAGGAAAACTGCAGAACAGAGTGTGGAACCTCTGATTACACACTGGGCGGTAAATTATCAGGCACATTGGGGTCCTCCTTATTGAAGGAAGGGGCACATCAGAGAATCATCAACACCATGGTCAAATGTGCGTGTAACAGAACTCAGAAGATGAGGGGAGTGTGAGGGGCGGGAAATCGACAAAGTGGGTCCCCCAAGGCTAACCTCAAACTGACCACGCACCAGAAACTACCCAGAGCTCTCAGGATCTGAAAATCACTCGCTTTGCTAGGAGGGTGTATTAGCAAGAGTAACTTTCTTCATTCCTAACAAGCACTTCTCCCCTACCACTACTTTCCGGTTCTCACAAATTTAAGTTCTCGTACAAAATAAATGCCACTATACACACACTACTCAAACTTGTGTTCATTCAACTTGGTGGCTGAAGGGACACTCTGGACTTGCAGAAAACCCTCGCTCTGAATCTCTCTAGCTATGCCACCTAGGGCAAGTGACATACACACTGCTGGGCCTCAGGGTCCTCGTGTGCAAAACGGGGACAGTGACAGAATCTCCTCCCATCGCTGCTGGGCGGATTCAGGGAGATAATTCATACAAAATGCTTAACACAGCATGCCTGATACACAGTTAGCCTTCAAAATAAGTGAGGCTATCACTAGTATTTCTATCATTATTTTTCAAATTAGTTAACTTTGGGATTGGGGAATGAAAACGAATATTCACCGGACAGAGCTATTTGACATTTCCCTCATAACCAATCCTCAACCCTCGCCAGGCCCCAAAGAGGAACGTCTGGTTGACAGGAGAGAAACTGTGACCGATAGAGATGACGACCCATGCAGGGATGCTGAGGATGCACAAGAACTTCTTCCTTACAAAAGGTGCTCGATTTTTATTTTAAGTAACTTGCCCAAAGTCAAGCTGCCGATGCAGACAGAGCCAGGACCTGACCCTAAGGCCGTGACTGTGCCACAACATCTTATCTGTTTACTGGACTGCTTTGCTCACAAGGGCACTAATATAATCAAAATCAAGGACCATGTTTCTTTATCACATCTGCTGACATCCTAGGTGAGGACTTGAAAAGGGACAACACAGCTGAAATGGTTGGTAGAAACTTTCCTGATCCCCCAAATCCACTCTGAAGAATTTGCTTATTTGTGTCTCCAACCCTGTGACAGTCTATGCAGCAAAAAGCACATACCTGGTGATCAAAACAGGTGCACTACCTCACGTGTAAAACGGAGATATTTATTTATACTTGCCCCATCTTCCTCAGAGGCAATGTTTAAAACATGGAAAACATATGAAAAACCTTCCGAAGACACAAAGGGCTACCCAGATGCTGACGCGGTCATGGTCTTCGTACCGTGAGTCTATACCTTGCTTTATCACTTGTGATGGGCAGACACATTCCTGTGAGCTGGGTGGCTGACGATGCAATTGGGGTGTTCTAGTCCAATGATTGTCTAACTTGAGCATGCATCAGAGGCACCTGGAGGGGCCTGTCTCAGGGTTTCTGATCCCACAGGTCTGGAGTTCCGCCCTGGAATTTGCATTTCCAACAGTCTCCCAGGTGATGCCGATGCTGCTGGTCTGAGACCACCCTCTGAGATTCGCTGCCCTGGCTCCAACCGCGAGACCCCAAGTCAGAATGCATGGAGGTGTTCCGCGGTAGGCAGGAAAACTTCGGAGACCTAAAATCTCTGCACTTGCCTTTTCCCGTCAAGCATTTTAGATTCTAGCCAACTGCACTCGATAAATCATAATGCCTGTACCCAAGAATTCACCTTCTTAATGAAAAAGTCACCTGCAGGCAGCTGCCTGATACCGGCCTGATCCAGATACTTCATAAAAGTCAGACCTGGCTCCATTCATTTTCCTCTCTCCTTTCACACCTGCGTTCTAAGATTTCCTGGTGACTCTCGGTGGCAAAGCACGCGGCGTGTTTTTCCCCTCCCTTGCTCTGCTTCCTGGTGCGTGCACCTGCCCAGACGTCTTGCTGGAACCAAGCCCATGGAAGAATGTCAAGCAAAGGCAAGAAAAATAAAATAGCCTCTAAAAGAATTCCTCCCACACTTTTCAACTTTCTGGTTGCTGCTGCTGAGAGCCTGAATGTGGTGCTCAGACCCAGCGGCCTCTCCAGAGCTCTCAAGATTTGCTGACAAATACCCTCATCATCTTCATGATGAGAGAAGACAGCAGGGTCTAGCCACTGGTGTGACACAGGCAGGGGACATGGGACGCCCATAAGTTGACTTCTTCCTCGTAAGAGGTACTTAAGGTTTCACTTTTATGTTTTCCCCCTAAAAGAGAAAATAGGAAAGTGATGAAAGAGGGCAGAAAATTTCTCCCCAAACAAATGCCTTTGGCGTCAAACATTCAGGCGGCCTTGCTCCTGAAAAATTCCACGAGTTTTGCTCAAGGTTGAAAGAGACAGCTACCCTTGCAGGAGGGGAAAAGGGAACCAATGGAATGAAAAGAGAGAAGTGCTTCTTTGAGGAAGCAGAGCTGAGTCTGCGTCAAGAGGCCAGGGGACAGCTGCGTGCAGAGCGGATGACCACGTGGCCAGAGGGACAGAGTTTTGCGAATGATGATAAGGCTAGTTTCTCTGCTCTGCTTTTGGGTTCCCCCCATAAATAACCCACACAAACATCCCGTGCATCGGCTTTTGCTCTCCTTCTCCCCCTTTTTAAGTCTCATTAAAAGCCGATATTGTTCGGCCTCAAGATGGAGAGCTCAGCATGGATTTTACTGAACGTTAAATCAACCAGCAAGCGCAGCCAGCAAACTCTGTGGCACTTTAACTTTAAATAATGCAATAATTATTGAATTTCCTTTTTATAACTGAAGTGCTGGAATGTAAACAATGGGGCTGTAATTGCAGGAAGGGGGGATCAATAGAGGCAATCGTTTCCAACCATGTTAATTGTAAATACAATTGCTCCAAGATGTCAGCCTTGTTCTTCTCGCTCCCAGAATCATCCTAACGGATGACAGAGTCCAACTTTCCCATTACAGCTGTTCGTTCCTTTAAGAGGTTCTCAATCAGGTCTGATCAATCTGTCAAGATAATGCATGGAGTAAGTAAGACTCTTCCAAACACAGGCTCCCAATCAATAGCCCGGACCAGCTTAATGAGGTGGGGCTAAGGCCCAGAGGGAGGTAACAGCCCCCAGCTTGAGCCTAGGTTTGGCAGGCTGGCTTCCTCGCATGGCCCTGATAAACAGATCAGCCCTTAATGAGGACATTAGTTATGCATGCTTCAGCAAGCAGCGAGGCACCCGTCCCTTGGGACAGACGGACAGAAAACAAAATAGATTAACAGAAAACAATATGGTGCCAAATTAGGTCTCACTGAAGACTTTTCCCTCCTTCTCCTGCTTTCCTTAATTGTCCTGCAGAGAGGAGGACATCAATTAATCACCCAGCAGCACCCCTTGGGTGAGAGGATCTCTGGGCATCTGCTCACCTGCCCCACGCTGTCCCAACGGGAGCACCCTCATTTCCGCAACATCGTCTCTGGATCACAAGGCGGTGTGGGGGGGTGCTCTCCAGGAGAGGAGGACAAAGCTGAAACTGGCATCCAATAGCCACACAGGCTGGCTGGAGACTGAAGACGGAGGTTGATGTACAAACTTCGGAGACCCAGTCTTGGTCTTGGGAATGGTTACCCCGACACAGAAAAGAGGCGTGAAGTCAAGAGTATTGAATGCACACTGCACACAGCCCAGTGCCCGCACAGGCATGTGGGAATCAGAATTCTCACGGGTGGGCTGGCGAGCCCTCTTCCCTCCCGGGAGGTCACAGTGCCCCTTCCAGTTTATGCCTTGCTGCCTGCTGCAGAAATCCTTGAGAGAGGGCCGCGCTAAAGGAAGGTCCCCCAAGAAACCAGCAAGCCGCTCCTATTCCCCATGGTTGATGGTTGAGAGCAGGGGTTCTCACAGCACAGTCTCTGGACAATCCGCATGGTGACAGGAGGATGCTTGGGCCCTATCTAGATCTACATAAACTCTGAGATGAGGCCCAGAAATCCAGGCTTCAACAAGCAAGCCCTCCAGGTGATTCCAATGCAGACTTGTCTGGCTGCCACCTCACAGATGGAGGGTCAGGCAAGGCAGGCTGGCAGCCTTCTTGCAGGGATGACCTGCCCAGTATGTCAACACAGAGAGCTGGCCAACCAATCCTTCCTGGATCAGAAAGAGTCCAGTGCCCGAGATATAGCTAGAAAACTGTATTTTCAGTGAGGACTGGCTCAGAGGAGTGACTCTTTATTCTAGCCCACCACCCATCTGCTCCAGAATGCAAGGCCCCTGGTAATAATAAAACCAAAAGAACACAGAGGCCGGTGTGAAAACTCCATTTTACTTTCTGGAAAAGATCTCAGATTGGGTCACACGACTGAATTTCAGAAGTTAACAGTCCCATTGTGATCGAAGTAAAATGAGAATAACCGGGTCTTTTTAAAAGTCTGGGGAGTCAACAGAATAAAAGAAAAGAAATATACAGCCAGGAAGCTCAGATCCCACCACAATGCAAAGGCCCAGAACGCCGGCTGCTCCTTCTCCAAAGTCATCTTCACTCCCAGGCTCAGCCCTGCCCTTCTCTGGAAGCAGCTTCTACACTGCACTTATCACACTGTGTGACAAACCACCCTCACTCCCCTGCCACACCACAAACATTCTCTCGCAGGCGGGACCAGGTCACGTCTTTCCATCCTTGGTTCTCAAGTTCTCAACCCAACTTCTGATCCATCCTAGGTACTTAAAGATTGTTGGCTAAACGTCAGAACAAATGAGGAGAGTCGTCCAAAGTTCCATCATCACCCCATAGCTTGCCATTCCAGACCTGTGGAATGTAGACTACATCCATGTCCCCATCTCTGATTCTAATCCCCCATTCCAGGTGAGCTGAGACTCATGGCCATCCCCGCCTTACTTACCAACTCTGATCTTTCCTGCCTTGAAACCCTCCCAAGCTCCTACCCCTGCAGAAACACACTACGTGGTCCCTATCAGCACCCATCGTGACTCAGTCCTTCACACACACGCTCCCCTTGTCTTAAGCACAGAGCTCTCCACTCCTGGACAACTGAGGTGGGAGGTCGGGGACTGAAGAAAATAAATATGTTTGCTAATATTTACTGCTTATTTAAATAGGATTTAATGGCAGGAGATAATTACTATAAATGGCTGTACTTAGTGACTTCATTTTTTTAGTGTGGGGATCATAAAACAGCTTCCCCTCCCCGGCTCCAATTTAGTAAAAATGTCCCTCGGTCAGAGGACAAATTCCCTGGTCATTTTCATGCTACCCCTCCATTTCCTCTGCATCCCTCTGTCACCCACATAGGTGCAATGTCACCAGTTCTTTTACTATTGAACTGGCAAATGGTGGCAAGACTTGCATGTACTGAAGAAACTTGTAGAACAGTAAGGAAATCACAGAAGATGGGAGAGAGAAGAGGAATAACTTAAGCTGTCAAAACTCACTGGGTTGCCAGTGTCCACCACACACATATTTTAGTTCTAAATATAAAACGTGTACCCAGGCCAAGGGAGTGGGGTGCGGGTGCTCAGACACACGAAAGAGGTGGCTTCGCAGGCATTCCTGGAACGTCAAGATCAGGGGTCCTCAAACTGCGGCCTGCAGAGGACATTTATCCGGCCCGCAGGGTGTTTTTGCCACCGTGCCTGTCCTGCTTAGCAGGCGACTCGTCCAGGGCAGTGCGCATGTGTAGAATGTGTGCTGCACTCTCTGACTCCCCTCCTTCTCTCTGTCTCTTGACTCCTCCTCTCAGTCTCGAGTGAGACTGAGACTCGTGATCAGAGGAGTCACGAGCTTGCCTGTGCAGAGCCTGCTGATGCCTGAGGACCAAGGTATGAACAAGGTAGGAGGTCTATTTTTTTTTTTTATTTTGCAGTTTAGGGCCTTTTTTTTGTGGTTAAGGGGGACCTTTTTTTTCCTAAAGTTAGGAGGTCTTTTTTTTTTGCAGATAGGGGTGCTTTTTGTTTTCATTTTAAATATTGTATTTGTATTTGCTCCCCTTTTTGTTTTTGCAGTTTTTGCCTAGGGCTGGGTTTGAACCCACCACCTCCAGTATATGGGGCTGGCGCCCTACTCAATGAGCCATAGGCGCCGCCCCCACCGGGTGTTTTTGCCATGCTGCCTGTCCTGCTTAGCAGCCTACTCCTCCTAGGCCGCAGTGCGCGTGTGTGGAATGTGCACCGCACTCTCCGACTCCCCCCCTCTCTGTCTCTCGACTCCTCCCCTCAGCCTCAGGTGAGACTGAGACTCGTGATCAGAGGAGTCACGAGCTTGCCTGTGCAGAGCCTGCTGCTGCCTGAGGACTGAGGTAAGAACAAGTTAGGATTTATTTTTTATTTTTGTTGAAGTTAGGAGGTCTATTTTTTTTTATTTATTTTGCAGTTATTAGGGCCTTTTTTTACAGTTAAGGGGGGCCTTTTTTCCCCCAAAGTTAGTAGGTCTTTTTTTTGTGATGGAGGTTCCTATTTTTCATTTTAAATATTGTATTCCCTTTTTTTTTTTTTTTTTTGGTTTTTTGCAGTTTTTGGCTGGAGCTGGGTTTGAATCCACCACCTCTGGTATATGGGGCCGGCGCCCTACTCCTTTGAGCCACAGGTGCCACCCCTGTTTTGTTTTTTTACTTCAAAATAAGATATGTGCAGTGTGCCTAGGAATTTGTTCATAGTTGTTTTTTTAAACTATAGTCCGGCCCTCAAACTGTCTGAGGGACAGTGAACTGGCTCCCTGTTTAGGAAGTTTGAGGACCGCTGTTCTAGCAGGTAAAGACCAATATTGTTTTCTGAGAATTACTATGGTACAAAGTATCACTAAAATTGTCCCATATATTATTTCATTTAATTCTCAAAAGCATTTTGTGTGCTAAGTATTATTTCTATTCTGTGTAAAGCTTATGGCCTTTGGAGGTGATGGAGCTTCTAGAATAGGAGAGAAAGGAGTTTGACAAACCCTCTCTCTTGCTAAATAACTTATACCTCGTGAGAATTAATTTTAAAAATAAATTCTTTGGAAATTATTTTAAGGGTATACAAAAAACATTTCCAAGAAGATCTACTGAATCTCAGTAAGAACAGTGAGAGTCTGTGGTACTCAACCTTGACCTACTGCCTTACCACGCCCCCCACCAGCTCCACCCTGGTACTGTACTCAGCTGAGACCAAAAACGGAGGAAGGATGCTTTTTCTTACTTGTCCCTGCTTGGAATTGTGGCTGTACAAGTGTGTGCATGTCAGGGGGTGGAAATGGTCTCAAAATAATCTCCATAAGTATTTCACTTTCCTTGAAATAAAACAGACTTGTGAGTAATAAATGAGGCAGAAGGATAAAGAAGCCTTAATTTAGCATAGATGTGGGTCCATACCACATGCTGGTGTTCTCTGGATCTCAGGATCTTTTACGGAGGTACCAGCCTTTTCCTGTACGTCCTCTGATGCCACTGCAGAGAGTTCTGTTCTTGGACTGCATCTAATTCTGCCTTTGCCCTGTGCAGAATTGAAAATCTCTGTACTAGAAAAATGAATGACTTTTCTTTTTAGAAGTCCTTCACGGAGTAAGTCAACACTTAAAATATATGGAGGTGGGTCACATTACTATGTGCAGGACACTCAGTCAAAAAGTGGCCACGTCGAACCTTGTTGGCAATTCCTAAGTGCTAGTGCCCTGACTGAAATGATTATCTGGACGGAAAGTGGGGAGAGGATTGTGTGACTTCTTTAAGCTGTTTCCTTCAGACATTGCATGTTCAATACCACAAAGAAAAAGAGAAAGATCTGAATTAACAACTATTGTAATTAAGAATAAGAAAGCATATCTCTAATCTATCTGAATGTCATTATAGACAATTATATGGATGTATAATTGTGCATAACATGTCTGATGTGAAATCATATGTTTGTGATTTATATAGATGTTACATATGCTTATAAGGTCGTCAAGAGATGCAATTTGTAATTGCCATCTCCCTTATTAATATATGGGTATTAATTATCCTGACAAGGAGAAGAAAGCTCTCCAAACCCTTCTCTTGTGATTTCTAGATCTCTTTGGTACATTGAGCTGGAATCTTAACAGTTTTTTCTTTTTGCACAGTGCTTAAGGCCAGTTTCTTTGGTCTATTAACTGACTCGTAGAAAGGAAGAGTAAATTGCCCTTGACTGCACAAACGCCTCTGACTTTTTTTCCATGAATACAAATGGAAGATTTTTAAAGCTTGGCAGTTTGGAAAGACATGACTCCTACGACAAATTAAAGATCATGAGAACTTTTTTTAAAAATTTAAACTTTGATTTTCTTTTCTTTTTCTGTTTTTTTTTGCTTGTTTGGAGGTAGTCTTTGTTGTAATTATGATTCTGACACTGGTTGGCAATCTTAGGCAACCACGTAATCTCCCTAGACACATTTTTTTCATTAATCAAAAAAAAAAAAGTGTGAATTGAATGTAGGAAGGAAACCAGATGACCTCCAATACTTATCCAGTTTCAACAATTGATGGTTTTGTAATTTAATGTGCATAGAATTAGTGCTTTCCTCCTCTTCCTGGGCCTCTAACAGACGCTCCCACCATATGTTCCTCCTGCGCTCTGTGCTGTGATCCATCGTAGCAATTATGCCATTGTATTCAAATTTTGTTTTGTATATTCACCATTCTGCTATTTTATTAACATCTTAAGGCCAAAGTCTGCTTTTTTTAAAATCTCACATTCTAAATTTCAAGCATATAGCACAAAATGATTCTAGGTATGAGGTTATTAAATGAACCCAAAGAGTTACCAAATAAGTTAATTAAAATTTGGTTGATTGTAGTTTTTAATTTACATTTTCAGAAAAAAAAAAAACCCCAACAAACTTGTATCAAGCGTGGGCTTGCCAACGGGCAGCCACCTGGGGGCTGTATTCTGAGTGGATTGGCCAACGCTCCTGTCTCAGTCTGCAAACTCTCTAGCTCTGGAATTCCCCAACATATGAATCTAGATATTGCTTAACAGCTTTTGTTGTAAGTTGTGAACGTGCAAATGACTCGGTAGGACAGAATGGAAGGCACTTATTAGAAAGTATTCAAAGTGAGCTGAACGTGAGAATGGAACGAGGAAAGAAGGGCTTTGGTAAGACACAACAGGAAAGAGAACCATTATTATTATTATTTTTTTGTTATTCCTTCTTTGTTAGTTCATCTACTATGTGTCAGATGCATATTAGAGCCTGGCCCACAAGAATCTTAAGGCCTAATGGGAAGGGCGATTATTAAGCAATTATTTCTATTGGCGCCGAGGGTAGAAATGTGTGGGGCACTACTGTGCAACGGTCAGAGGAAGCTTCTGGAGGCATTGACACCTGACCTGAGGTCTGAGAGCCAGTGGAAGTTAATGAGATGCAGAGAAGCAAAGACAGTGGGGCACTCAGACACAAATATGTCTCTGTGGAGAGTCAGGCACGGCTCAAATGGGAAGGTCCATATGGTGAGGTTGAGAATGTCGTGGGGGAGGAGCGGATGAGGAGAGAGGAGTCTGGAGACTCATGTAGGGCCCTTCCGGACCACATAGAGCATATTAACCACAGTATAGGACTCTCTTTCTCATGCCCTGAGAGTATTCCCTACAGGATGTAAGCCAGAGATGTGACAGATCTACTATATATTTTTCAAAACTCTCTACAGACTCCATGTAAAGACACAAATTTCTTGGGGATAGATTTGAAGCTGAGAGCACAAATTCAGGGGTTTTTCTAGAATTGAGTAAGGGATGAATTAAGTCAGTGGCCAGAGTGACAGAGAGGAGATGAGATATTTAGCAGGGGGGGAGGAGCAGGACTCAATAATTCCTATAATTTGAAGGTAAAGGAAAAAAGAGGAATGGAGAATGAATTACAGACTTGAGACACTGAATGGGTTTTTAATGATGCCCTTTGTTGAAGTGAGAAACAGGAAAGTGAATGTAAGTTTCTGAGAAACACTAGTAAATTACACTGGGAACACATTTACTTGGAATGATACCACGTTTCAAGTGGTTGAAAATTTGAGTTGTGGGCAGGAAAGACAGGTTAGGGGTTTGTTAAGATGGTAGGTGGAGATCATGTACAATTTATTTGACATTTTTGTTTGATTCTGGTTTAGTATCAGCTGGTCCCAGCCATTATGATTCTGAGAAACCCCAGTTAAGCAGTAATCATTGGGGAGGAGTTGGGAGAGGAATTTGGAGAGAGACATGAGGGATACTGGCCTTAAGAAATGTGTAAAGGAAAAGGATCCTTTTCCATAAACTATGAAGAGTAACTGAAAGGTTAGAAGGAGATCCATGAGCTTGAGTGTGATGACATCAAAGCTGCCATGGATTTATGAAATGGGAAGTTGGGCAGACCCCATTCTCGATTATTCTGGCTTGTTCTTTTCTGCTAGCATAGCCTGCCTCTCACTTTAGAGCTTCAAGGTCATGCACAGGCTTTTATTTACATGTGAAATAACATAGGAGTTGCCAACATTTCTCTGTTAAAGGCCAATAGTAAACATTTAAGGCTCTCTGTTGCAGCAATTGAACTCCACCATTGTAAAAGCCACCATGGACAGTGTGCAGATGAATGGATGTGACTGTGTTCCAATAAAACTTTATTTGCAAAAACAGGCTGAGCACTAGATTTGGCCCACAGTCAATAGCTGGTAAATTTTTGATGTAATACGTTCTCCAAAATCACAAACCAAAAATAAGAATTCCTGTATTCCCTCCAAAAAGCCCGCCATAGTGACAATTTACACAACTGTAAGCAAAATGATCAAAACCAAGAAATTAATGTCAGTGTATGACTATTAACTAAACTATCTTATTTGAATTTTACAGTACTATGGAACAACACATTTTCTTTAGATTTCAACAGTTTTTCCAGTAATGTATTTTTTTATCTAGGCTCTAACCCACAATCTCATATTCAATTTAGTTATTGGATCCTCTATCCATTTCTTAGATTAGAGGATCCATTCTTTCCTTATCTTTCATGACCTTGATGTATTTGAAGTATACTAGTCAATTATTTTGTATGCTGTTCCTCACTTGTGCTCATGTGTTGATTTCATGTTGTTAAATGGAGGTTATTCATTTTTCTCAGGAATACAATGGAAGTGTTTTTAGCAAGAACAACATGATGTGGCTATATATGCCTTCCTGCTACAGGTGTTAACATCGATCCCATGATTAAGGTAAGTTTCTCCACAGAAATGATACTCATTTTCCCCTTGTAATTAACAAATATTTTAAGAGAGATACTTTAAGATTACACAGGTCACCGATTTCTTCTTAAATATTTATGTACTAATTTTTTTGGTTTCTGAATCTTGTCTGCACCAACAACAATAACAAAACTTGTTGCTTATAATATAACTATCAGCATGGGGTTTGAGACTTTTCTCTGAGGTTAAAAAATAAGAGGGCTTATAGGAAAAAAAGAGGTTCCCATGACTATGCAACCTTGATGCCCGAATGCTAACAAACAATATAGTTGTTTCTTGCATGGATCATTTTTAATGCCCAGGCAGGCAGGCAGAGGCTGCAACTGGATGTTGAAAAATGCTGATAACATCTTGCTTAGAGCAAGGATGGCAGATGCTGAGGCACTCTTCCTAAGGTGTCCTGGGAGGCAGAATGAGCTGCCACAGTCCAGATCTGCACAGGGCCGGCTTTTGCAAAGGTCACTTAAACTTCAGTTTGAAAGGTCCGAGGAAGGATGAGCCTTTTTTCTTTGTTAGTTGTTAGCTTGTCTATGGGAGAGCAGGACTTTATGTGGCCATCGTGCAACATGTGAGTAGATGCTGTGCTGGACACCAGGAAACAGAACAGAGACGTGGAAAGGCACCGAGGTCATTGAAGATGTCACTAGCAGGTGCACCACCCAGACCTGAAGCCAGCTACACCCCCACTCCCTCTCTACCCTCAAAAATTGTCAGGTCAGAAATTAACCTTCCCACTGCATTGGGCATTATAGTTAAGGGTATCGTCTTACCTACCGCCAACATTATTTTGACAAGACATTGGTGATAATCTCAATGAATGGAGTTTCAGGAAAATGGTGCAGTCTAGATGTGCCACTTCTGCTTAGAAATCATCCGATTGTATGTGCCCTGAACTCGTATGAGCCAGAGAGAGTCAGAGGCAGAAACAGACACAGAGAACAACAGGCAGATACACACGCACAAGTGCAAACACACACACGATTCAGAGGAAGAAAACGCTACCATGAGGTTTTCAAGGGTGCATTCAGGTAAGATTCCCGGAGGGGGACCCTCGCTGGTACAACAGAATTCTTCCGTGCCCTGATTTGATTAATTCACATCGTATGCTGGTGTCAAAACATCACATCTATACCCGGTAAAGATGGGCAGTAATTGTGCACCCATAATAATTAAAAACATTAAAAGTAAATAAAAGAGAATTCTTTCTAATGTTATAAAATATTTGTGAATAGAGAGATATGCATGAACTATGTATTAAACTCTACTTAATTTTAAATGTTATACCTTTTCTATGTCCTTGCTGGTTCAACATGAGGTTTTATGGAATGGGAGTGGAAGAGGTCATAGGCCATGAAATATTTCGGCCTTGCTAAAGTAGGGGTAAAATGCCAGCCTTTTACACTGAACACCATGAAGCCTCCTAATTCTTTAGAAGAATCATAATTTCTAAGCTGCTGCAACTGTATCTCTTGTCTGTAGGGAGCAGAGCAGAAGGTGAAACTGGATGGAACTCTTGTTTTCAGAGAAATCAGAAAGATGTCCTGTTTATTCCAAATTCTTATTTTTTCCTTGTAGATCGTAAGCTTTTCTTCGTACATATGTATACAATGATAATTTGTCTTAGGTATTACAGTTTCAGGTATTATACGAGGAGAGCTTTGCAAGCTTTGACGTTTGTAAGTGTTGTTATTTTTGTTTCTGATAAGGAAGCAATAAAAAATTGAAGGAAATAGAGACGTGTTGTTGAGACTCTGATAAAAATCAGAAAGGAGAATAAATCTCATTTTAGCCATCTACTCTCCACAAGTGCAAACAGCAAACTGTTCAATTATTTTGGAGATAAAAAAAATCTCAGATGATACAAGTGCAAGACAAAGTATATAACATGGTTTTGGTCTATAAAATTAATTGTCATGGAACCAGTGCTAACAGTTAACTTTGGAGAACCCACTGAGACATGGAAGATTGTTCTCTTGTAAAGATTTTAGGAATCATGTAGTATCTTGTTAATTTCCCAGCATACCCTACCGTACATCCTCCTAAGTGGTCATTTGGACTAACCCAAACAAAAGGAATTGCAAAAGTGAAAAGAAAACCAGCAATTTCTAAGCTCGGTTTCTAAAAACAAGTCTAATGAAGCAGCGATGACTCATGCTTGTACTTTCAGCTACGCCTGCTGTTTGACGGAAGTGTTATTTTTACATCCACACTGACGGCATTATTAATAATTTTTCAGTTGTCATGATATTGACATCTTAAATGGGGACAGATCACACACTCAGTTTGAGCTTCTAATTCCCCAAAGAGTTGGAAATGAGGAAAACAGCAAAAAATAATAGCGATTAATATGTGCACAGCATTTTAAATTTACGAACCATTTTTTCCAAGTATTTCACTCATCGGGGAAGCTGTACTGAAAGAAGACAGTGCATCCAGTGATACGGTTTTGTTTGAAGGTACAACACGATTATTTACTCCTTCATCTGTCACTAGTGAGACAGATTTCAAAGTGGCCTAGCTGGAAGTTAAAAGTGATGTTTAGAGCCCGAGTATTAGCCATTTCGCAGTGTAAACCCTCATCCCCATGGTCTGGCCACTGCAATGTTACTTCAAATTCATTTTTTCCCCCTTACGTAATTTCCCAAAGACAAAAACATAAAATTAAATTATCTTAAACTTTAGAAGCAGGCTAAGAAATTCATCGTTCGTTTTTTCTGGATGGTGCTTTCTCGCCTGATTTCCAATTATTTGTGTGGAGGTGGAGGGGCTTGTAGAACCCAGTGGAAAATGGGAAAACTTGCAGAGCACAGAGCTGAGTTTGTGAAACAACTGTTCTATTGACGTTGTGGTTTGGTTCCTTTACTTAAATATTTACCTGCTGCTACTACTGAGTCGGCTGAACCTGTGATAACTAAAAGATGATTCTTATCATGGTGTTCCTGGTAGAAGTTTTTTTATAAACACGATCTTTCTAGACAACCAAACCAAACAAAACAAAATGATGGTATAGTACGAACAGGAAGAGCTAGCGCCTTGAAAATTTTAATGAATCTTAACGGTGCTAAGATTTTCCAAAGAATTATGTTTACTTCCAATACCTTCCATTTATATTTACTTCCAATTACATTGACTTCCAATGGGTGTGGTTTTCCATGAGGTTACTTGTGTTCATTTTTTGGTGGGCATAGGCCAAATAGAATGGCATTTTTATTACATCATTATGTTAAAGATAATGGAATACTAAACATCCATGTACGTATTTACAGTTGCCTATGAAATTTCTAATCCTGAAAGATTTAGGATATTGACTACATCTCGTTGTCACTTAATGATTGATATTTTCAATGAACAAACATCTGCCAGATATGATGAAAATACACACTCTCTTTCTCTCGTAATCTCTCAAATAATAAATCTAATAATTTCATTATTTACATTTCACTGTAGAAACTGACATGTATTTCTAAAAGTATCGTATCTCATTAATGGACGCATGTGTCAGGAAACCAAAGATTTCTCATTGACAGATAACAGCTCTATTAACATGGAACTCAGAGATAATTTTTATCTGTAGTTCAGCCTCTGTTGAGTATTTTAAAATATTTTAAAATTCATGGGAATAATCAACACCCAGATGAATTACATCTTTGGCAATGAAAAATGCATTGAAAGGCTTTAGAGCTTTTGCAAACCGCCACTTGAGCATATTATTTATGAACCTTTTGCTCTTTAAAATTGAGAACAAAGCAATTAACTACAATTTCATACCTTCCAGAAGACTAAGAATACAGTCTTCCATCTATTGTAAATTTCAAAGTGTATTCTTTCACTTAAATTTATAGTTCCATTGTGTGGAAATTTTTCTTTTATTCAAAGGAAAGTTTAAAAACGAATCTTTTATTTTGATCATGGAAAATGGGCAGTACCAGTTTTGTTTCTAAGAAAATGAGCTTAATGGGCCCCATTGTAAAAATAATTGTGAGTCTAACATTTAAGAATATGATTCGTACAGGCAGATTATATCAAGTGGGAAGATATGCTCTTTGGCTTGTTGCTAAATGTGGTGCTCAGAATTTCTGATAGCAGCCTTGCATATGCTCTAGAGAGCATGGGCACTGACTATGTATTCTGCGCTTCACGGGTACCACTGAAGCCTCCAGGGACTACATTCCACCCATACTGCACAGTACCCCAATGTGCTAAGTCAGCTGAGACTAGGAGTATCTAATTGACCCCAAGCCATGCACATGGGAAGGCATGGATTTGATCCTAGATAGTCTGACCAGAACTTGAGCACTTTCTGCTATGCCAAAGTCTTCCCAAATACAAGTTGTCATGGACTTTGAAAGACTAAGCAAGATTAATGACATTAAACCTATGGATGACAACTCAACACCTCTTCCCCCAAAAGAAAGCGATCTGAATTTCCTTTTTATTGTCAGCAATAGAAGCAAGTCACTTGATTTTCACAGATAAGTGGTGCTCAAAGAAGTAATTAGAATTTAACTTCGTTTTCCTTATTCATTAAATCTATTGTCATCTTCCTATATCTACTCCTTGGGCTAAGCCCTGTTGCCTCCTTCTAAGCTATATATAATCTATCCACCTTCAGCTTCCTGATTAATTTAATTTTTCAAAGAGAAGTCAATTCATTGCTACTCTACTGCTCAAATTAAAAAGAAAAAAATGGCAGCTCATGACTAGAGGATGAAATCCTTACAACCTTGACTTTTTATGTCTTGTCCCTGACAGTGTTCTGCAGGGACAAGACATAAGAAGTCTCTGACACTTTCCTTGCCTCTCCTAATCAAGAGATAATTTCTAACTCAAACATTTCTCATAATTTTCTAGTTCCCAACCCTGGGACTACTGAAAAAATTCTTAAGATCCTACCATGTTTAGTGGTTTGGGCAAGCACTTTGATAAATGCAAATATAAACCCTACATAGATCCTCAAGTAGCAGTTATTTAATAGTCAGTATATACTTACTAAAAATAAAATAACCCAAAAGAATGAGTTGAAAATTAGAGATTTTATCTAATTCAGTTAGTTCAAATTTTCCCCGTAAACATGTTCTCTTTCCCACTGTTGGCCACCCACGTTTTCTAGTCTAGAAGAATTCTTTCTCAATCTCTGACTATTCAAAATATAGTATTATTATACTAATCTGTCTGCACTCAACATGTAGCCCATCCATGGAAAACATAACCATTTTTATCTGGGAGGTCCAATAGCTCTCACTGTTTGCTCAGTCCAGACTTCTGTCATTACAGGGTATTTGGGGACGCAGTGTGATTCACTTATAATCAGACCACATTTAATTTGTCTGTAATCTTGTCAAGCCTAGATTAGAGCTCTAAAAATGTATTGCTCAAAAAAATTTTCCCCTCAAAAATCTCCTATGTTGTATATTTACATAGAGCTCTCACTATATTTGTTTCTCCTTAAAAATAACTTTTCCCTCATTTCCTTTCTTTTATCTTTTTTTTGTCTCTTTGCAACTGTTATCCAACGCGAATTGCTTTAAATGTTTATTCCATTAAGCCTCGTTTAGTGCATCTGTAGATTGGAGATAATCTACCTAAAATATATGGTTATTGGGGGGAGTAGACAATAAGGCAATATAAGAAAAACTTTAGTATTTGACAATAGCAATTGAATAATTGGTCAGGAAGAAAATAGAGAAACAAGGCCTTTGAGAGAATGCAAAAGCAAATTACTCCTGCCCTCAAGGATACAGTAATGTCATTGAGCAGGGGAATGTAGAGAAATAATAAGAAAACATGGAAAACATTTTTAGATATAATAAAGATGGTTGATAAACTTCTTTCATTAAAGATAAAATTTCAGTTGGATATTTATAAAAACAGAGCATGTGCCATGGGGGGGATGAGATGGCTGAGTAACGACCTAGCTATTGGACAGATCATTTCAGGAAGAAGGAAGAGTTTTAGATGAAAAAATGAAAAATGAAAAACGCACACGGATTGGGTCTTATTTTGAAGGAAAAGTACTAGTCTGAGGGTTGAGGATTACTAGAGATTCCTTGGGAAGAAATTGCAGAGCACAAGAAAGAGCAATATATCGCAGAGATCAACCCCTGAGAGGCTTAGAATCTAAAGAAAAGGGAAGGTTGAATGAGTTATTCTCTCTCCTTGGATTTAAATGAGACTCTGGAACTAATAAGCCTGACAGGCATTACCGAACATTTCACCTCAGAACTACTGAATACGAATTCTTCTCATCGGCACACAAAACATTCTCCAAGATTGATCATCTGTTAAGCCACAAACTGTATTTCAACAAATTCAAAAATATAGAAATTATAACATGTATTTTCTCATACCACAGCGGAATAAAACTAGAAATGAACTTCAAGAGGAACATTCAGTTCTACCCAAAGTTATGGAAATTAACCTGCTGATGACTATTGGGTCAGTAAATGACATTAAGATGAAAATTATAAGGTCCTTCAAACTGAATGACAAAGGGGACACAAACTATCATAATCTGTGGGACTCAGCAAAAGCAGTCCTAACGGGAAAATTCATAGTCTTAAATCTCCACATAAAAAAGGTCACAAGTGGACAATCTAATGACACATATGAAGGAACTAGGAAAGAAAGAACAGGCCAGATCTGGGTGGTGCCTGTGCCTCAAAGGAGTAGGGTGCTGGCCCCATATGCCGGAGATGGTGGATTCAAACCCAGTCCTGGCCAAAAACTGCCAAAAAAAAAAAAAAAAAGAACAATCCAGATCCAAAGCCAGTGGAATAAAAGGCACAACTAAGGTCTGGGTAGTATTAAATAAAATGGAAAACAAACAAAAACAAATGAAAAATAAAACAAAGTCTCAGTGAAACAAAAGGTTGGTGCTTATAAAAGGCAAACTAAATTGATAGATCTTTTGCTACTTTAACTGAAAATAGAAAAGACCCAAATAAGCTCAATCAAAAACGAAAAAGGAGAGATTACAGCTGAAACCACAGAAATACAAATTATCATCTGTGAAGACTATGAAATCTCTATGCACAAAAACTGGAAAATGTAAGGGAAATAGACGAATTCCTGGAAGCACACAACCTCCCAAGACAAAAATCAGGAAGAAATAGAACTGAACCGAACAATAAAAAGCACTGAGACTGAAACAGTAATAAAAAGTCTTCCTGTAAAAAAAGCTCCAGACTAAATGGATCCACAGCTGAATTTTACCAGACCTACAAGAAGAGCTGGTACTCATACCATGGAAATCATTCCAAACATTGCAGATGAGGGAATCCTCCTCTACACGTTCTATGAAGGCAATATTACCTTGATTCAAACACCAGGAAAGGATACAGCAAAAAAAGAAAACTATAGACCAATATCCTGTGTGAGCATAAAACCAAAAATGCTCAAAAATACTAGCAAACAGAATTAAACAGGACATCCAAAAAAAAATCCACCTTTACCAAGGGGGCTTCATCTCAGGGATATAAGGGTGGTTCCACAAAAGTAAATCGATAAATGTGATTCACCACATAAACAGAAGCAAGAACAAGGACCACATGATCATCTGAGTAGATGCAGAAAAGGCATTTGACAAAGTCCAGCAACCATTCATGATTAAAATCCTCAACAATCTAGGCATAGAAGGAAGATACCTCAAAATTATAAAATCCATATATGACAAACCCACAGCCAACATGTTATAGAACAGGGAATAGTTGAAAGCATCCTCCAGAGAACTAAAATAAGACAAGGGTGTCCCACGTTACCACATCTGTTCAACAGAGTGTTGGAAATCCTAGCTGGAGCAATTAGGCAGGAAAAATAAACAGTATCCAAATCAGAAAAGAGGGTATCAAACTATTACTTTTAGCTGATGATATGATGTTATAGCTATAAACACCTTAAAACTCCACCAAGAGACTCCTGGAATTGATAAATCAGCACATTTTCAGGTTAAAAATTCCATGTACACAAATCAGTAGCTTTCCTATATACCAGTAACAATCATTCTGTGAGTCAAAGACTCAATACCATTCACAATAGCCATAAAGAAAATAAAATAACTAGGAATATATTTAACAAAGGAGGTGAATGATCTCTACAAAGAGAACTCAAAACACCCAGGAAAGATATTACAGATGACACAGTACAAAGCTATGATTTAATTTAAAAAAAAAAAAAGAAATAAAAATAAAAAAGAAATGGAGAAACATACCATGCTCATGGATTGGTAGAATCAATGTTGGTAAAATGTCCATGCTATCCAAAGTGACTCACGAATTCAATGCATTTCCCATCAAAATAACAACATAATATTTCACAGATCAAGTAAAAATCATTTTATGCTTCTTTTGGAACCAGAAAAGAGCCCAGACAACCAAAGCCATCTTTATTATGTTTATCTGGGAATTTTGCATTTAAGAGTCAACATTTTCATAAGTCATTTTTTTTCTAGTTTCCTTCTAAAGAATGAAATAAAAATTATAAGTGGTAAACAAAAATAGCATAATAACCTTCTACATCAGTTGGAGATAGCTGATGAAAAC
>CAUYRH010102956.1:0-37931 GCA_963574655.1 Perodicticus potto | reverse complement strand
CTCCAATTCCCGGGCTCAAGCGAGTCTCCTGCCTCCGCCTCCCAAGTAGCTGGGACCACAGGCACCCGCCACAATGCCCGGCCATTTTTTGGTTGCAGCCGTCATTGTTGTTTGGCGGGCCCCCGGGCTGGATTCGAACCTGCCAGCTCAGGTGTACGTGGCTGGCGCCTTAGCCCGTTGAGCCACAGGCGCCAAGCCTTATTACAGATTCTTAAGTGGCTTATAGAACTGTTGGAAGGCCTGCATAAAATGAATATATCACATCCTGCCTCTCAACATCCACAAGATTGTCCAGACACTAGCGAGTCTACTAATGCTCCTGCAAAAACAGTGCATGTGTTTCTTATGGGCTTGTCTGCAATAGATGTAAGATGCCACCTTTATGTCATTGAATATCACCTGATGACATCTAGTTGGTGAAGCCTAAATTACCTCCAGAATTTAATGCGCTTCAGAGTCTGGGAAATTATTTTTTTGGTTTGTTTGTTTGTTTGGCTTTCTACCTAAAAACAGCTAAAAGCACAATGGAGGAGGTTGGAATGAGTATAGAGTATCAATTCTTCCTATCCGCAGCCCCTTTTTACATGAAAAGTTATTCTTTCTCCCTTGTCTTGGTTGGTTGGATTTATTCATTCATTCATTCCACAACACTGATTAATGCCTATTTTTGCATTTATTTTACTAAAATTTATCTTTAAAATTTTCTTTGATGTAGTACCATTGTTTCAGTCTATATCACACTTACAGTAGATGATCAATTAACACTCAATTGTATTGGATTTTTCGTAGTTTAAAGCAGAGTCTATCAAATGCTTCTATTATACTTTCTTTAGATATTAAAAAACAAAACAAAACAAAAGTACATGCTTTCTACTGGATGCCTTCTCTCCACATATCTGAATCTGTTCACAGTCTTCACTTGGGTTTTTATTTATTCACTTATTCCTAAAAGCAGAGAGAGAAATTCAGGTCGGAAGTATGCTCATAAACAGCTTTTCGGTTTAGACCCCTGTGTTATTTCCTCAGCTGGTCTCAGGTTTCTGCTTTGTGATATTCAGCTGGAGGGCTGGTAAATGCAAATGTTCATTAGCAGTGTGGAAATCTCGCTTCTGGAGAGAAGCAAAAGGCAGACAGACTCAAGTCCTGCGCTTTCCCAGCTCAGCAAACAGTTCTTCGTACGATTTCTCCAGTATATGTCAAAGCTGGCGCACCAGGGTAAAGTGCTCAGGTTCTTCTACCCAGAGTCCAGGTTGGGAATATTGTGAGGCTGCTGCTGTGCCTCCTTCCAGCTGCCTCCTTCTCATCAAGGAGCCAAGCCCAGAGAGGACAGATAAGTTTTAATTTGAGATAAATGATGATTAGATTTTAGTTCAGGTAAGTGCCCAAATATTGCACAGACAATGCAACTGGAATACAAAGGAAAAAAAATACCCATTTATTGTTAGTTTGAAATTCAAAAGTAACTGGGCATACTGTACTTTGTTTGCTACATCTGCCAAACGTAGACATAACATATTCAATACTCAGCTGAATTCCTGTGCATTGTCAGGAAGCCAGTACAGCTGGTGACACTTGACATTTTAGGAGGCCATACATTAGTAGAATCGCACCTGAGAGTATCATCTTGAGCCAGGTTGCCAAGATGCAAACGTTGGTTCTTTGACTTATCTAACCTTGGATAAGTTACTTTCAGCTTTCTGTATCTTAGTTTACTTACCTATGAAATTGATGTAATAACTATACCTACTTCCAGGGTAAGAGGAGCACTACATGTCATAATTCATGTTAGGCATTTAGAGAAGTAACGGGCACATAGTAACATCCCTGCAAATATGACTATTATTACTATTATATCTGTGGGGATCAAAAGAAATCTGGGGGCCTCCCACAAGCAACCAATTAAAAGTACTCTATCTGCAGCAGTAAAAGAGGTACCAAATTTAAACTCCCCTTTACCCAATAGATTCTCCTTGCCTCCTGTGTTCATGCTTCCAATTAAAAAGGTGTCAGTGGTATGCCAGGCCATCCTCTGATTACTTCCTGAGAGTCTGAACTGCTTTCTCCAGAGGGAAATTCTGAACCAGGCTTCGATGTCTTGTCATTTCATCTGCACTAAGTCTAGCAGAACTGCTTTGCTATTTCTGACAATGGGAATGATAACCCTTCTCTGGTCTTTTAACTGATGCATATTAGTGTCTATTTTTATATTCCTTTGGTCATTTCAGGAGATATGTAACGGGATGGAAATTAGACTCCTGGACTCAAATGATCAGATTTCTCAGTTTTCCATAGCATATGAAAAACCTTTATTTTGTTTTAATCACTTGACTGTATTGATAGTTAATAACTAGTAAGATACCTAAAATTCAGAAAGACAATAATGGAGACAAGATATTTCAACATGAGTGTCATTTATTGGCTCACATCTGTGTTGTTTATAAATTTTAGCTCAAATCTCCTCACTAGCTCTTTACATGTTGAAGTAAAAAAATTACCTCTTTCTGTAGTTAATGTAATACAGATCTAATCCTTATGCAATGATTCCAGCCTAGGCCTTTTTCCAGTCCTCTGGAGTTATTTATATGCAATTTTCAAACAGAGGTGATCTTTCCTATATGCATTAATAATATTTGCATTTTTAAATGGAATACAGACCGAAAGTTGAGGTAAAAGGTTATGAGGTCAAAGAAACATAGAGATTAGATCTTTAACCAAGGCAGACTGTTACATATTGAAAATATCAATATCATATTTTTGCAACTATTATGCTCTCATTGGAGACATAGATGCCTAATAGAAGAAGGCTTTCCTTTTAAAAAGAACAATTATGTTTGTCAACAAATAGTAAGTGCACCATATGAAGATCAATGCCTATTAGAATTAAAATACATCTGAATAATTCTGAACAATAAAAGGCGTAAAAAGGCTGACACTTTCTGCTCTTCACTGTACCAAGTTAGAACTTTTGCAGAGAAGATGAAAAACTCCTTCAGTGTCTAAAAGATTTTTTCATACACTACAGCTCAAGTGGTAGAGGTTTATGCAAACAATGCTAAACATTTTGAGGTATGCTAGTCTTTTTTTTCTTTTTTTTTGAGACAGAGACTCAAGCTGTCATCCTGGATAGAGTACCAAGGCATCACAGCTCACAGCAACCTCCAATTACTAGGCTCAAGAGAGTGTCCTGCCTCAGCCTCCCAAGGAGCTGGGACTACAGGCGTCCGCCACAACGCCTGGCCATTTTTTGGTTGTAGCCGTCATTGTTGTTCGGCAGGCCTGGGCTGGATTCGAACCCGCCAGCTCAGGTGTACGTTGCTGGTGCCTTAGCCCGTTGAGCCACAGGCGCCGAGCCAAGGTATGATATTCTTTTCTGTGTGTGTATTGACTCTGAGTGTTGAGTCTCATACCTGATTATCTGAAAATAAAGTAGTTTATAATTTGTTCTTAGAAGATGTGACAGCTGCCGCATTCAGCCTCTAAATTTGGGGAATACTGGTTGGCCCATATATGTGCCCGATCAGAGGTCAGCAAAGTTTTTCCTTAAATGGCCAGAGATTAAACATTTAGGCCTTGTGAGCTATATATTCTCTGTTGCAACTACTTGATTCTGTCATTGTAGGCAAGCACAGCTGCAGACAATATGTAAATGAATAGACGTAGGTGTGTTCTAATAAAACTGCATTTTCAAAAATGGGTCGTAGGCCAGTGGGCCTTAGTTTTCTAGTTCCTCCACTAGATAATACTATGTAATAAAGGAATAGCTTGTTCTTATTCTTTTTTCATTAAAATCTTAAGTAAGGGGACACTACTCTGTGTATCACTTCTCTAAAGTAAGCATATAATACATAAGTCATATACCTTTATTATGCATGTGTGTTGTTTATATGTATGAACTATACATTATATTTAAGTTTCCATAAACAAATTTTTCAGAATCAAAGGAATATTTTGTAAGGAGATACTTTCTAACATCATCATTATTTTATTTCAAGGAACCCATCTGTATTTCCATTAATTTCATTGAACTTACATAAACAAACAACACAAAAGGAAAAAACAAAAATACCTTTTAAAATAACTTTAAAAGGTATGGTCTAGGATAAATATATTAGGTCATCTTGAAAGCAGCCCCAGTGCGAGAAAGAAACCAAAAGATTTGAATTAGAGCTACTTTGATCAGATACCATCCAATATAGCCTAAGCAGGACACCAATTAAAACATTCAGTAGTATGGAAAGAAGAATAATGAAGAATACATAACTTTTCAAAATAGGAGCAGTCCAATCTCACACATCTGTCACATGAATAAATTCCATTTGAAACCCTCAATGGAAGTACTGTATGTTAAAGAACAAAAGAGGCGGTTTCAGGCTGTTTTTAAATAATTTTTCTAATTCTTTGTTTTAATGGAACAGAAGAGTTTTGTAGAACTGAAAGTAAAATAAAAGAAGCCTTCTCTGATGAGCTCTGCATTTGCAAATAGTTTCTGCCACCTGAATAAGGTACAGTACTTTGAATGATGGTGATATTGTCGATGATGCATCTTAAATCAATGTAGTTCTAAAAGAAGGCAAGATCTTTTCTTCATTTTCACATTATTGTATTTACCGTTTTTTTCTGGTCTTTTCCTAGATAATAAATAATAAAAGAACTTGTTTTAGGATAAAGTGGAGAAGATTCTAAATCCCAGTTTTAGTAACAATTATTATTACTATATTATTAACCATGACAAACATTTAGCAAGACATTATAGTTCTCCTACAAAGATTATTAAGCGTCCTGATTTACAATATAAGTAATGCTTTGAAGTCATGATGATACATAAAGGGGAAAAATAGGGGAAAGGGAGTCCTAAGCATTATTATTATTTTTTTTTACAGATGTAAAGCTCCTGTAGATTTCAAAAGGAGTTCTTCATATGCAAGAAAGGCATAGTTCTGAATTTCAAGAAATCTATTCTATAAGATCATTTTTTACAGCACGATTTTCAGAATCCAATGAAGGACAGAGTTAGCTGAGTTATCCAGTGGGCCTTTTGTGCCATGTTTGGTCAGAAAATACCAGATAAAAGCTTCAGGACCTGGTGACTTTCCCAGATATTTTCTAAGCCACATGACCAGGGCTACTCTGCATCACAACGTAGAAAAAAGATTAGGATAAGACAAACAGAGTAGATCTGGGGGAGGAAAGCACATACTATGAACCAGAATCGGACCTTAAGTTGTGAGTCAAGGAAAAAGAGCAATGTGCAGAGCATTGCAAATGTTGTCTTTCTCCCCAGTGCAGCAAACCCTCACCCTTAGACCTTTAGTGTCGCAACACCCTTGCAATGTCATTGGCAAACCTCAGCTCTGCATTCTAATAATTAAAAGAGACCTGCAAGCTTTACTTTTCTTGCATTGACTTGCTTCTCTGTTACGAAAGTAGAGAAATATCCTTTTGGGGGAGCTCAGTGTGTTTTCTGATGAACCAGAAACCACAGTGGGATTCTGATACTCAATTTTAGCCCTAGGTTAAATCAGGGAAAGCAGTGTCTCAAAATTAGAATAAAATAAAAGAACTCATTAAAGACATGTTATAACCAGGAGCATTTAGTCTTAGTTAGATAAGCCTGTGTGTGAAAGACGGTTATAATAAATAATCCTTCCACAGTGTCAAAAAATATATTAGAATCGCTGTCTAAGATGCCATCACTTAAGTAAACCTGGTGACCATGTGTGTGGAGAAATTAAAAATTAATAACAAATCACTGGGTTTTTTTCCTACCAAAACTCGTGAGTTTGTTTCTGATTTTTGGTAATTTCAACAGCATATGCCTTTCAGATATGACAGACTTAATTTGAGATATTAGTTGATAAATTTGGTATTTTTTGACTCTAAATAAACACTGAGTAAAAAGCATCAGTTGCCTCCAAAAAAATAAAAGCAAAGAAAAGCCCTAAATGTCTAACTATTGGGTACAATGGTTCATGCCTGGAATCCTAAGACTCTGGGAGGTCAAGCTAGAGAATTGCTTTAACTCAGGAGTTTGAGACCATCCTTGGACAAGAGCAAGACCCAGTCTCTACTAAAAATGGGGAAAAATATATCCAGGGCTCAGTAGGGAGCACCTATAACCCAGCCTTTGTGGAGGCTGAGGCAGGAGCATCGCTTGAGCCCTGGAGCTTGTGGTTGCAGTGAGCTATCATGATGCCAGTGCACTCCAGCTGGGGCAAAGGAGCAAGTATCTGAGGAAAAAAAAATAAAGTCAGAACCAATGAAAATTACACTGACACACTTTATAGATTACAACATTTTCATACTTTCTATGTCTGACTCAAGGTAAGCTCATAAAATAAGAGAGTTTTACCATCAGTGCCACCAAGCCTCCATTCACCATTTTCCCAAGTGTCCTCTTTTTCCCTCTAAGGTGCCTGTGTCCCAAGAAACTTCTGGTATTTATATAAAGTCTCCAGCACCTACCATAAATATATCACCAATTGATTGGTTATAAATAAGATGACAATGGAAATATGGTGAACAGGTTTTCTCTTTTTTTCTCTGAAAGGGAAAGAGCACCTGGTGCTGAGGTAGTCACAATAATTAGACCCCCACAAGCTCCTCCCACATTTCCATTGGCCCCGAGAGAAGAGCTTTTGATCACAACACCACTAAGAGAATTTGTTTTGCTTCTGCCCCATCTGGAGAGTTACCATTCACTATCAGGTTCTGAGGAGAGAAAAAGGGAGGATGAAGGGAGAAGGACCAGAGGAAGAGAGAGAACACTTTATTTTATTTTATTTCATTTTATTTTGTTTTTGCAGTTTTTGGCTGGGGCTAGGTTTGAACCCGCCACCTCCAACATGTGGGGCCGGCACCCTATCCTTTGAGACACAGGCGCCACCCAAACACTTAAAATAATACAGCTGATTCTGTCCATTACTCAAACTCAGTTAGTATGTACTCCAGACTGAACATATAAAAGATATACACGAATTTATTTCGAGTATTGAGTTTTGATATTTCTCATACTGAAACCTTTGATCTTTTTTTCTAAATGTAATCATTTTTTTAAAAAAAATGTATATATGACAGAGCTCACAGTTGACAACCTCTTCTAGTAGTAAACCAGAGAAACGGTCCTCCATTTCAACTCTGGAAGAAACCTCTTTTGAGCATACAAAGATGATATGCCATTTTTCAAAGGGGTATCTCTCAACAAAATTTGATGTGATTTTTACCTTAAATCTGACTTAAAAACAAAGAGTAAGCTCCAACTTCCCTAAATGCCTTTCTTGGAAATTTGCAATTCATAAGAATAGTCTGAGAAGGCTTGAATAAGAAAATCCATTTCACTTTGTTTATTTCAATAGCATTTCTTAAATATATTTGCAACAGACCCTATATTTTGTACAACAAGTCTCCCCTTTGTTTTTTGACAAGGACGGAGAAGGGATTCCCTAAGCCAAAGGAACAGAATGTGTACATCTGTGAGAATAATTTCAACTGCAAAATAATAATAATAATAATAAAAGCCAATTGCATGACAAGGCAGAAAACTTAAAAAAATTAAAATTTATTATTTTTATCATTCAGGGATCTTAGTTTAAAGTAATAGAAATTAATTCCCGTAGAATAATTAAGGGGAAAACGCCTCAACTGGATAGCTCTCAAAATCTCTGGGATGATCAGAGAAATAGATTTGAATGTTCAACAGTCAAGGGCAAAACTGAAATAACTTTCCAAACCATTCCCATGAAGATCCCATTGTCATCACCCCTGAGCATGGACAGCATATCTTTTACTGCTAAAGCCGAAACTGGGATAATGCTTCTAGCAAGGCCAGCTGCCCCGGCAGTAAAAGTAGAGACTGTAGAAAGTAGAAAGTAAATGTAGAGACTGCTGGTTCTAATACCTCTAACACCTCCATTCATCATGGTGCTTTCTCGGTGGTGCTGCCTCATCATTCCTGCTACTTTGTGTCATTGACTTCTATTAAAAATCTGGAGCAGGTTAGCTTGGATTCCCACACCCAAGCTGCAAGGGAAAATGGGAAACTGAGCATCTAGAAATTGTGGGTTTTAGAATGTGTGACTGGCTCTGCGTACTAAGGAGAATGTGCTAACACAGAAGGGTATTGAATTGCGGAATAATCACAAGGGAAGACCAATGTCCACCACACCCGCAGAATCAAATGCCCAGTGCTTCAGCACTTCCAGGGTGATTATTTATTAACCCAGTGCTGTCAGCAAGAACAGCACTCCCCATCTCTTCCTTCTGAAGTTCTGGATAAATTGCCTTTTAGCCCTCACTTGACTTTTTTCATGGTTGTAGAATAGTTAAAGTATCTGCAAGCGAAATATCCACCGGCTGAAGGGGAAAGAACAGGAGAGCATGTGTCTCCTTCCCTCTCTCTCTGAACCAAAATAATTCAGAAACTCCACAAGAATTCTCTCCCCTTGTTACAGTGGCCATCATTACATACCCATTTTTAAACCATCACCGATGAAGAAAATGGAATTGCAGTGATTGGTTTAGAATAATCGATACCCGGGGCCCGAGAGGGCATAGCCTCCACTGAAAATTATCCCTCGTCTGGTTCCTGAACAAATCAGGGTTCTGCTAACATAAATGCAGGAAGTTATTACTGTGGAGATCACCAACTGTGTCTGGCATAGCAGGTATAGGCTTGGAGCTTTGTAAGTGCATGACATGGAAAAATGACAAAAACACATTGGCAAGGGAGAACGGTATGTGGAAGGAAACATTCATGAAGCTGACAAAGTAGCTTAGACCATAATTGGGAAAGAAATTGTGCACCAAGCTGAAATGTTTGAGTATGCGACTAAAAAGAGCCACACATCTGAGATTTAGAAAGAATACCACTAACCCTAACCCCAATCTTAACCTGCACTTAAAAGAGCCTATTATAATTGCATATTGCTTATAGAAAGCACGATTTGGGAGCCAGTCCCTCAGGGGTTGGCCCTTTTGCTCAGCATTCCCCAGGTGTGAAGCAGTTTTTCACTGTGTCTATATATAATTTCCATCTTACTTTTGATTATCTCCCTATATAATGACTTTAGGTCATTATGTAGCTTCTCTATCTGCCCAGACGGCTGAGGTTTTCCTTTATAGTTAGTAAATTGCCTATGTTCTTGAAGGTTACTATTGGGCACATATTTGGCAATACAATGTAAATTTCATACGTTAGAGAGACCAGAGATAGTGCTCTGACAAGTCGGGTCGGCACAGGGACAGGAGCAGGGGTGAGATACTGAGAAGGCCTTTGAAGGGGCGACAACAAACAGCTCAGGCAGACTCCTGACTTTTTGCCATGTACAAAAAACATCATTGTCACATTTTGTATGCTTTTCTTTTCTCTTCAGGATGACTAACAAGGCCAAGTTCTCTGATCCTCTATTATTGGACTCCCGACTTTATTGTTTTTCTACAGCAGCCCATGTCCTAAAACTGCCGCAGATTTTCTAAATCATCCTGAACTTCAGGCCCAGGGAGTATAGCCAGAAAGAAAACTGTCTTGGCTTAAAGACCTGAAGTTTTCTAGATAATGGGTGGCCTGTAGCATCAAGATGAACATTTAAAATACTTGAAGGATATTTGCTTGCAAGTGGTAGCCCAGGGAATGAGAAAGATGTAAAATCTCCAAGGATAAAAGTGTGCTTCTTCCACTCCTTCTTGAACCCCAGGGGAACAACGGCTAGAAGCCAGGCAGGAGCCCCGAGGACTTCTTATTGATATGAAGAAATTCTTGTTAAAAGAAGCTCTGGTTAAAAGTATGGTGAAGGAAGGAATAATTTTATTACCTATTATCATCACTCCTTACATAATTAGCCTATAGGACTCTAACTTGTACTGATCAAAACTACTCAAATTCATTTGTGATGTACCAATTTTATAATTTCAACTTTTTGAGTATTAAAAAATATTCTTCTTCAGCATAAAGACACTGTCTCAGTTAAAACTCTTTCGGTTATAAGTAAAAGAATCCTTAACCCACTGGCTTAAACAACAATTTACTATATCACATAGTGGGAACATCTGAAGGAGAACTGGCTATAGCCACAGCTTGAGGCAGAGACTTAAATGCCATCAACCTTTATGGCATCCCAATGTATCCCAAGGCCTTGATGTAACCCAATGTATTCACCTCTGATTCTTCTGTGTTGACTGTAGTCTCGGGAAGGCATATGTCTATGGTTACACAATGATAAAGCAGCCCAGAATTTATATCTTCACAACTTCAAGGCCAACATAAAAGCAAAACAACAACAATAACAAAAACCCAACAAATGGATTTATTTCTGTTTTCCAGCAAAATCTTATTAGCTATGATTGGGTCACATATCCACTCCTGAACCTCTTACTAGCCTAGGCAATGTGTCTGCTTTGACTTGTCACATAGTAAAAATCCTGGAGCCTGGAGGAAAGTCAACCCACCAGAGAGGTACAAGGACTAGGAGATGGCGAGAGAATGTTTTTCTAATAAAAATGTTTCGTCAAATTTTCTCCAAAAGGTGAATGAATGCTAAGGATAAAAATAAGCATATAACCCATTTTCTGAAAAATTATCTATCAACTGCCCAAAGGTAGAGATGGAAAAGAAGGTTAGAGATAAGAGGAAAAGAAGCCAGAAAGGAAGAAGCAGATAGGTAGGGACAACAAAGGCTGGAAATCTTTCAGAGTGGGCCACAGTAGCATTGAAAGGCAAAAAGCCTGTGGATTTTTCTTTCTTTTCTTTTTTTTTTTTTTAGTAATTTTTTTTTTTTTTTTTGCAGTTTTTCTTTTTTTTTGGCTGGGGCTGGGTTTGAACCTGCCCACCTCTGGCATTTGGGGTCAGCTGCCCAAGCCTGTGGATTTTTCTGTGGGGCTCTAAATCCTGCACAGAAGAAATAAGCTATTGTTTTATGGTTTGATATATTTTTCTTTACACCAAAATGTTGGAATGTTTCCTGGAATTTGGAGAATGTATTATTTACATTTGTTCACATTTAATATCATTTATGGAGAGCTTCTTATGTGCTAGTTTCTATTCAAGATGTTTTGAGCATGAATCTTGCCCTGGCTGAGAGTAAGCTCTGAAAGGACATTATTTGTATCTTAGTACTAACTCAGTCATTCTCAGTCAACTTAGACCCTCCACGGTGTTTTCCTCATCTATAAAATGGGGAGAGAAAGATTACCTAATTCATAGGATCATCGTGTTGAGAATAATTAGCATTTTTAGAACCATTATTTATTACACAGTAATGTTGAAGAAATTAGAGTCACTAAGTATTAAGTATCAGTGTTGTCATGAGCTACTAATTTCTTTCCCCTCGTAGGTAGGTATTGTTATTATCACACACAAAGACACTAGAAAAAATACTTTTTCACATCATGCAGCTAACAAGTTATAGAACTGGAATCTGAATTCAGATCTCTTTACTCTATGGCCTGTGTCGTAAACCACTAAATGTGCAGTCTTCTACCAGAATTCAAGACTCCCTGGATATAGAGAACAGATAGAGGAAAAAAACATAACTGGGCTCTCTACCCCTTTTCCTTGAATATATGTCATGCTACATGGTATTCAGAAGCAGTATAGACTATTGTGTGTTAAATAATATAGATTGTACCTTGGAGAATAATTTATCTCATGAAGGCAAGAAACAATCTATGTTCTCGTTTCTAATTCAAATTTGTTCATAGCCTGAAAATAAAAGTAACTAGAAATTTCACATGAAAATGTAATCGATCAATCAACCAGGTAGCCTGCATACTATTAAAGACTTAATTTGCTGAGACCAGGGGTCCACCTTTTTCAGTTAACATAAGACTAATGCTTAGCATATCAATATTTAAGCTGAATCTATTTTTATTAATTAGGATTTGAAGGTTGTCAGAAACTCACTGCAAATCGTCAATTACTTTGTACCTGGGATGTCCCTTATAAGAATATCACATTACACAGCCATAAAAAATTCAGAGACAAAGTCGAATGTGCAAGAAAATCTTCATGAAAGAATGAAAATTAACCCTATTCTTTAAGAGGCCTTATATTTAATTTTGTGTCTTTCTAGGTTTTAAAACTATGAAAGAATATTGTAGATACTAGTTCATTTTTGTCCTTCCTAATCCAATTGAACCTACTTTAAATAGCTATAATTGGTGATTTTCCAGATCAAAGGTCTTCCTCAGATCAATGAACACAGCTTGTCTATATTGATTACTAGCCATGCCTATGAAAATATCATTCGTTACCTCGGGAATGATAGCGGAATGAAGAGGCTAACACCAAATTGGAAGGAGATCAATGAGTTTCATGTAGATAAAAATAAGCATGTTACCTGAGAAGAGAACATCAATTTTTTATGGACCCTGGACTAAACAGCAAAGGAAAAAAATATCTAGCAGGCAGTCCTCTGAATGCTTAGAATGTCTTCTTATTCAGAGTAGAACTTCTGACCTAGTAGAATTTCATCAAAGTGGATAAAAAATAAAAGGGCTGAGAATTCTTAATTTCTATTGATTGCTATGAAAACATCTCTACATTTTATTATTTTAAAAGCCCAAGTCTCACTCTCTGTACATATTTATGAAAAACAATCAAAATATCTGATTTTTTTGAAGAACTTAGTTCCACATAACTATTTCATATTCTGACAGTTCTGGCTTCTGCTGCATTAACATTAATATGGTTGACTAAGAAAATTATTAATTTGGAGCTTCTTAAACTAAGGAATCATCTGAAAAAAGTGGTACTTTTAAAAGAAAAGCACTAATATTTTTGATAAAGTTTTATTTTTCCCCCATTATGCTTATTTACATCAGTGGGTTAAATTACCTCTAAATGCTGCCAATGAAGACTATTAAGGCATACCTATACCCCGAATGCTCAGAAAGTTTTAACAAAGTCAGACTGAATGGGAGGAGCATGCAGGAGTTACAATCACACAATGATAGGCAATGAATTATGTTGAGACTTAGCCATTCAAGCAGACAGAGGCAAAACCAGAATGTTTAGCTATAGATGGCAAGGCAGAAGTTACGAAAGAGGGAGAAATAAACTAACAACGTTAGTTCCAAATGAACTAACAATGCAGAGGCTTTGTGCCTGATGTCGTCTTTGGCAAGATGATTGAGTAATGCCTTCAGCAGCCCCTCAACTGTCCTTTTGAATTTGTCCATTATGATCTTACAGAGATCCATGGTATGTATTCTTCAGCACAGAAGTTTTATGCTTCTATCTCTGAAGATCATTCCACTTCTTTTATAAACCAGTATCTTCCTTGGAAGCTAAAAATTCACAAATTCTGGAATTGTCCTATGGGGTCTAGCTTCAGAGAACGTAACATTTGCAGCATATAGGAACCTACCACAGTAAGCCAAAAATTGGAGTCGTTGACTTTCAGAATTAGAATAAACAGATGGACAGAGATGTGTGTTAGGATTGCTTAAATTTTAGGATAGATTGCATTCCATGCCTGATCAAGGTAGGTGTCTATGGGCCATGACAGTAAATACAAAAGCAGGGACCATGATGCTTACTGGTATTTTTTCCTGTCATAGTTACCATGAGTCTTAGAAGGTCCCATTCAAAGAGAAGTTGACTCAGGCTCTTAAGACTAGACATTAGGGAAAACAGACACAGAGGGTTGAGAGAGTTCAAATCACAAAATAAAAATTAATATACAAAAGTTCAAGTTCCCAGTAGGTTAATATTAAAAAGTCTTGCTGCCCAAGATCAGTTGGCAGGACATGGAAATATGGTTTCTAGGCCGTGGCAGGAAGTCTCAACATTAGGTAAATGAACAAGTCACAAAACAAAGAAATTCACCCAAGGTTATGTGGCAGATTTCAGAGGTAACTGAAAGGAAGTGGCAAGGACCTAAGGGCTAGCTGAAGAAGTGACACCCCAGCAGACAACTGGAATGACTAGGAGGACTAGTCAGCTTTGGTCCTAGATCAGAAGGAAAGATGCAGCCTGCAGAGATTGGATGTCCTGGAAGCAAGCTCAGCTCTCACTTACTAGTGGGAAAAAGTTCCGAAGTTCATGGTTGTTATATGGCAGAAAAAAGGAGACAGTTTGATCCTTCGCATGCAAGTCTTTGTTACTGAGAACTAAGGAAGAGCAATGGCAGGTGGGAGTAAAGCTGGTTAAGTCCGAGGTTCTGAAGCTGATAAGTCAGAGGTTCCAGAAACCTAACCAAAGCCTCACTCAACTCAGTAAACAGTGGAAGACTAGAGGGGTACCACAATGTTCACTCACCACTCAACAGTGTATCTATTGGGTGGGGTTGTATATGGGTTTATATTTTCTTTGCTCATGTGTATGTTTCTTAAAATATATGCATCAAACATTCATTAAACTTATAATAAGCTTTTATGGAAAGAAGGATGGAAAATCCTCAACTAAAAGTAGACCTTCCATTTGATCTTGCAATCCTATTACTAAGTATCTACCCCAAAGAACACAGGTTATTTTACCATAAGGACAAGTGCACTCAAATGTTTATAGTTGCAATTTACAGTTGCAAAGACATGGAAACAACCCAAGTGCCCTTCAATGAATGGATGAATAAACTGTGGTACATGTATACCATGGAACATTATTTGGCCATAAAAAAACATAAAGATTGTGTATCCTTTATTACAACTTGAATGGATTTGCAGAACACTCTAAGTAGAATATCACAAGAATAGAAAAACAAGCAGCATAATCACTCAATCCTAATTCGAAAATTGTAGATTAACAACAATGCACTCAGAGAAAATTAAATTAAAGTCAAGGTGGGGGGGAAAGTATGGAAAGGGGTTGTGGGTTTCCACCCAGCAGGAAGTAACAATGTGTGGGTGAAGGACGCAACTACAACTTGGGCTTTACCTTACACATGCAAACAATGTGGTCAGGTGCGGTGGTTCTTGCCTGTAAACCTAGTACTCTGAGAGGCCATGGCAAGTGGATCACTTGAGTCAGGAATTCAAGACCAGCCTGAACAAGAATGAGACCCTGTCTCTACTAAAAATAGAAAAATTAGCCAGCAGAGGTGGCACATGCCTAGAGTCCTAGCTACTCAGGAGGCTGGGGTAAGAGGATTGTTGAGCCCGGAACTTTGAGATTACTGTGAGCTTGACCCCATGGCACTCTACCCAGAGCAACAGAGACTCTACTTCAAAATAAACAAACAAACAAACAAACAAATAAATAAATACAAACACATTTACCTAATAATATATACCCTGATTTTAATCTGAAATAAAAAAAAATCTATAAAATTAAAACTTCAAAAAGAAAAGAAGATCTGATTTCAAAGTGTATATGTCTTGAAATGGTAATATTATTACACTATTTCTATAAAGAGTTAATGGCATAATTCCTGTGTGAAGGACACAGCTACAACTCAGACTTTAATCTTATAATTGCAAACTCTGTACCCTCATAGTAATCAGAAATAAAACAATAAAGTATAAGAAAAGAATGAATAGGTAATTTAACTGGTTATTTGTTCAACATATGAACAGCATACTTATTCTCTTTGTTACACTTTCTCCATGCTCATCAACCATTTTAGTTATAGAAACATCTTCAAATAAATGAAAATAAACAGTTTCTGTATGATAACAGGCAACTGATCAACTACTGCTTTAAATTTATTCATTGAATCAGCAACTATAAGGAGGACATATATAAAAAAATTGATGTGTGCATGAAGTTAAAGTAATGTTCATAGCAGGAAAGGTTATTTCAAATTTCAATTTTGGGGGAAAGAAAACAAAACAATAAGCTATTTTAGTTTCTATCACATAGTCAATAGTATATAACAATATATTAGCTGCACTGTTGAAGTATAATATTCGTAGATGAATAAAGTATCATTGGAATGATCCACAAACCTTGCCATCACTGACTGCTTTCAAGACAGGGAACTGTGATAAGGTAGAATCAAAGGTAGAAATTTTATTGTGTATTTTTAATACCTTTTAAATATGCATTGAACATAAAAATGTATTCTTTATTTGCCAAATAGATACATATAAAACAAATTTGAGGTAATTTTTCTTGGTAATGATTAGGACATTTAAAATAACACTTGGATAATTAAACACTTTGGAGGAAGAATGCACCACATATGCCTAAATGTAGGAAGAGGTTCCTCTCTCCCATTATCTTTCAAAAGGAGAGAATTAGTTGCTTTATATTTGAGCCCTTTCGAAATAGCTCATATTATAGGTGTTCTCCCAGTTAACTTATTTTGAACATCAATGTTCCGTCTGACAAGTCATTTTATTAGTGTTGAAATCAATGCGAGCTTTGCATGACCCTAGAGGTTAACGGATGGGAGTCTTACAAAAGCAGAAACAGAAACCGCGCTTTACTTCTCAATAGGTGTTGGATTTGGTTATAAATAATCCTGTTAAATATCCCTGAAAAATGATGCTGTACTTTATGGTTTGGAGATCAAAATAACAATGAAAAATATGTCCTAATGTCAAGCTCATGGGTTCCTGTCTCTTGGGATATACTGTCCAGGGGGAGTTCATGTAGTTCATAAAAAGAATAAAAAATGTGTTGTGTCACAAACAGCCATAGTTGAAAATAAAAATTACATTCTCTGGAAAGAAATGCATTAAATAACTTTAGAAGTTTCTCTATTGATAACCAAGATTGAGGTCAAAGACATATATAAAAAAATTGAGCAAAACTTTTTATTAAAGAGTAAGAAATAGCAATATCCAGAATGATTACTGTATATAATATTCTGTATGTTAACTAAGGTAATTATTGAAAATATTATAAATAGACATTTGACTATCTCATCTACATCTCTTAAGTGTTTATATAGTCACTTTAACTGAAAAGCATCTTGAATTGGATGTCATTGAGAAAATAGGGAGTTGTCATATTTTGTGGTTATTTTTGCTCTTCTAAGTTATTTTAAACTTTCCCAAATAAATTTATTTTCAATTTTTTTAAAAAACTGAAAGGTGATATTTTCTTTACTTTGCGGTTTTCTAACCATACAGCTTTTCAAAAATGTATTGTTTAGTAAGGCTTTCAGATCCAGACAACGTTCATTCTGCAGCACCGTATAAAGTATATTGTAATTTCATGGATGGCATAAAAACAGGTAAAATTGCCTTTGAATCACACCACGTTAGATGCATTACAACCCACAGAGCAGATATAATCCAAAACTAAAATGATTTTAATAAAAGCTGGGATCTCTTTGAGATTTTATTTCCTGGAGTGTCAGGTAGACTGCGGAATAAAAGGCCTTCTGTTTCATTAGTAACGACCACTGTATCATCACAGAGTTTGCAAATTATCCACGGTTACTTCAAATAAATACTTCTCCACAGTGCAGTGCTCTTGAAATATTTGGGGGAGTAGTTGAAACAAATCAAATGAACTCAGACACCCATGGAAAAAAAATACATGGAAGTTGAAAACACAAATACTACTGTGGCTTATGAAATTTGTAATTTAATGTAAACAGGGAGGCTGAAATGCTAATCTTTTATTTATTTAAAACGATGAGGAAGGTCATGAAAATAATTCACTGTACTGATTCTGTCATATAAGGGGAAAGTGAAAGCCCTGTCAGGAAAGAAAGGAATGTTAATATGAAAATTAGTGTGCTAGATCTAACTTATACCGTTGGCTATAGTTTGGATGTGAGATCACTCTTTCTCACTTAAGGAAAAAAAATGGCTGGGAAGCTTTGTTTTGTCAGTGATGCCTACATAAAGAATAAGGGTTTAATATCATTTTTAGACTAAACTTAAAATTAAGGCGTATGATAAGCTAAAACCATAAATCTTAATGTATATAAGTTTTGAAAGGGCACATTTTACCGATGTATTACAAGACAATCATTCACATGTAAATACATGCAAATTAAATTAAGTGAATTCATTAATGTATATTTTTATATTTATAATTTTTCGACATCATTTCTCTATTACCTTGGTGGAATTTCTGTATTTTAAAGCTTTCAAATGAAGGTCATGTGAGCAAATCTTGTTTTGTCAGGTGGATGGTCTGTGGTATACAGAGCTTTGATGAAAACCAGCTGCTATGACCTGGTATTGGTTAAGGCTGAAAAACCAGACAGTGCAAACAAATACTATATCTTGGCTCAAAATACTTTCCACATCTGCCAACAATTAGTTCTGTATCAGACCTAGAAAGGAGTGCTGCAAAATAGGATCAAATTTCAGAGCAAGCAAATAAACAAGGGACCCTGCGTCATTTGTCATCAAATGGATGCAGAAGTACGGACCTTCCAGACCGAAGCTCAGATTGTCAATCCTAAGGTTCAGCAGATAATGGTAGTTAAAAGAGTTGCAGGGACTTCGCAAGTTGCTGGTCTAATCAGACCATTGACTTATAAATGCCACCCAACAACTGTTTATTATTCCAAATAGAAGAGACCGTCCAGAGAGATTATAGTTCTGGATGGAAAATGGAAAATTTTAAAAGCACTCAGCTGTCATTTACTGACGTTTCTGGTCAAGATTTATAACACGGTTCAATGTTGCAACAGATAAGAAAGAACAAACACTGGACTTCTCTGCTGTTCCCTAGAAATGCACTTTCCTCACTCTCTGTGGAGCCTTCCTTCAAGACCAATTAGGTTCAAATGTTTTAAGATGATGAGTCTATTTTTGATGTTTTGAGTTTGTTTTAAACTCCTTGGCCCTGAAGTGTGACTTCCTGGATGGACTGTCCCTGGTATCATGATTACCTGTTTCCCTTTTTGTGTTCACTTTCTAACCTGAGAATTGTCATTTTTCTCTAACTCATACGTGGCTTTCGGATCTTCTAGCCGGCGCAAGTGATGCTAACAATGAGAAATTGACCCGAGCGGGGAACATTGGTGCCATTGCTAGAAATAGCCCACACCTTTGTCAACTTGGCTGCTTCTCTGGGTTCTTAGGGACTGGTGGCTTGTCGGGTTCTGATCCAGGATCTGCGTTCAGGTTCTGCCTCCAACCAGTGCCTGTGACTGCCCTTCTTCCCTCCCATCTGAGATAGCTCAGCTGCTCCCTGAGAGGCACAAGTCCTCCTGCCCAGAGCAAAGGGCTTTTCCTCACGAAACTTCTTCCACTTTTCTGCTCCCTCCAGTCACCCAGCCTCCTCTTTTCCTGGTTACTCACCTCTTCTGGAGTGGTAATCAGCCGAGTCACTGTCCAGCCCTCTGTTTCTATCCTGAACGGCCACATCTCCACAGCTCCGCCCTTCTCACTTTGTTTATTCCTGGGTTTGTTTATGGGTGCATTGGAGATGTCTGAAATCAGGGGCAAACCTGGTGGATGACATTTTCTGTACGATATGAGCATTTGAATTGGGTGGGAAAAAAGATGGATTGAACAAATAATTCTTTCGGACACAATCAATGTTTATTCAAGAACATTATTTTAAACGTTCATTGGTAATAAAACAGGAAAGTTTGGCTATAGAGCCTCTTCAGTATAAAACGAAGATGGACTTTTCCACTCCTATATTCCACTTGAAAGAATAATTTAATTAAAAGGCAAAGCCGGCAGGAACTTTATAATCTGCATGCAATGCAGGATATTACATAATGACCTTCATTTAAAACCCAAATCATTAAAACTAGTAAGTCTAACTGGTGACAAGGGAGATTTCAACATCAGGCCCAACAGCTTAAAACTATGAATAAAAATCATAGCTTAAATGAATCAGTCCATTGAGAACTTATCGCAAAGTAAAATGAGAGAAGAAAAAAGTTACCTAGGCAATGAATCCTTCAGCTGCACTATTTTATCTTTTGACGTGTGCTCTTTTTTCCCCCTTCTCTATTTTTTTCCCAGAATTTTCTCCTCTACATAAAGTAAACCCAAATCTATTTCCTACGTAAAAAAAAATCATTTTAGACAATTTGGATGCAACAGAGAAAATAAGAGGTGGCTAAATCACTTCTCATTCACCCGGAACTCATTTTTCACGTAGTCTCCAGGGAAGTGAGCATTTGAAATAAAGTGGGGGAACTGAGGTGCCTTAGAGTATAGAGAATTGACTGCTCACTAATAACAATTTCTGGGCAGTTTTTCAGCAATAAATCACTAGCTGGGTCTATGTGGTTAGTTTCTGTAACCCATATCTTTGTTTGGGCGTGGACTCCTTCATAACATAGCCAGTCTTTACACAGATGTGCTTAGATAAACCATTAGATAAACATTTAAATAGAAGCAAATTGTCTTCTAGTTGAAATTGTTTCTCAGGTTTAGAGAAAAGCAGCATAACTAAAGGACATCGTTATAAAAGTTATGTAATGGTACTTTACCTTCATCATGTTCTCTTTTCTTACTTTCTTGCTGTCACTCTTTGTGTCTGTTCTCTGTTTACTTTTCATGGGAGCTGTTATTACCTCAGGTTCCTTCTGTCCCCCGAAGGCCTGAGTTCCCAGGCTGCAAACACCACGGACTTCCTTTCTTTTGATAACTTTCAGAGGGAGCAAAGAAAGCCCAGAACACACTGTCCTTTTGGGAAACATGATGCCAGAGTTAATACTTAGGATAAAAATGAAAATTAAGTTGAAGTGGTCATTTGTTATCATGTGAAAAAAATTGTCACGAGTTCATTATGACATCCTAAATGATTGGCTGTGGAATCCGATCACTAACTAATCAACAGAATGAAGAATAAAATGTTTCCTCAACCAGTGAATTGGTTTACTTATAAGCAAACAAACGACCAGTCTGACTAGTTATGGAAACATGAATTGATTAGTCACTTGCTAAACAGTAATTTAGTCATGTAATTACTCAAACTAATTGTTTAAGCAGATTGGACTAAAGAAATTGATTGCTAGATATATATTTGGCATTAGGGCAGTAAAAGTTAACAAGTAATCTCAGAAAGGAAAACAGATTGCTTAACTGGAGTAGAGTAAACCATCATTATCAAATAATTTTTCTATCATTTCATTATTGAAAATAGACTTTAATGTTAATAAAAAATATATACTGCATAAAGAGTCTACAGACTGAGTTCTAGTCCATGATCACCCTACTGGCTAGGTCATGTTAGGCAAAGTATGAATGTACTTTCTTGCCCTCATTTTCTTTGTCATAAAAGCACTGGGATAGCTAGATGATCTCATAGGCCAGTTTTTATTCTCACTATCTATAGCTGAATGTAATGTTAGATGTGAAATATGTATCCCAAAGGAAAATATAAATATGAAACTAGATAGGTCTTTAAGTCACTAAATTTCAATGAATATGTATTACTAATTAATGATATTGTTATTAGCATTTTATAATGCAGCTGAAAAGGGGAATGTGCTTGTAACTATGAGAAATACGAAATGATTACCAAAACAGATTTGATAATATTAATATATAGTACATTAAAGGGGTTTTCTTATAAAAAATAGTCCTCATAATTAATCATTGGCAATTATTTAAAATTAATAATTGCTTGAATTTTGAGTGATCAGATGTACAATAAAATAATTGAAGCCTAAATAATGCTGATAATAATAGCCTCAAAAGACACTTAGACAGAAACCTTTGCACTAGCTGGCATTAATTTTTAAGTTAGGGTATTTTACATTTAATTTCATAGCATATTAAAACATTCAATTATAAAACTTTGAATGTTTTTGAAGATGCAAGGCGAAATATGTTATTCAATTGGCAAACCAGATTCTTTTTGGAAAGTAAGCTCTGGCAAGTTGCTTTTTAATTTGGGGGAAAATAAAGGAGCATGAATTTAATCAGATGCCTGATGGACTAATGCTAAAATAAAGGAACATGAATTTAATTAGCATGATGGACTAATGCTAAAATATCTCAGAGTTTAAAGGAGCATGGTAGTACATGCTATCCTAATAGTTAACTGCATAAAAATTGGCAAAAATTTATTGGCTATCTTGTATTTGTTTAATGCATCATTTACTGACTTCACAGACATTTACTTATTGAAGAAATCATAAGTTGTATATTTATTTGCTAAAGCATGGAGTTTGAAGGTTAATATCCCAATTCAACCATTTACGAGTTTTAAACATGAATTGATTTATGAAATTAGGCTCATTGCTGAACCTAATTTTTGTCTACTTTTATTAATAATTCCTAACTTGTATGATTGTTGTGGGGATTTAGAGGATACATGCTAAAGTCAGGACAAATTAAATTTTTGTTGAACTGAATTATAACTACTTCTATCCTGGCATACAATAGGTACAGTGGTAAGTGCTTAAAATTCACATGTGAAACATTATCCCTGCCCTTCAGGAATCTTGAAATCTCGTGTGTGGGTCTATTTATTTGGAATGTGAGAGAGAATAGGGACAGGAGAATAATATAAATAAACAGAATTATTCTGAAAACCCAGAGACCCGAGAAGCTGCGTTAATTGTGGCTACAAGGAAGTTTCCACAGTGAAGTATAATCTAACCTAGATCTTAAAGAAAGAATGGGAATATTCATATGAGGATTCAGGAGAGAAATTAGATGCCAACGAGAAAGAACAACTTGTGAAAGACAGAGAATTGTGATGGGAGCTGGAATAACCTGGGACAGGGTAAGAAATTCAGTGTAGCAGAAGCACAGCGTGTGGTGATGATGAAAGATGATGCAGAAAATGGATGCACATCTATGGTAAAGGTCTCTGTACAGTGATCTAAAGAATTTCGGATCAGTCCTGTAATAGCACAAAGCCAAAACACATTTTTTTAACAGCTTAATTTTGCTTTGAGGAATGCATCTTAGGTAGTAGGATGGATGAATGGGGGCATGTGAATCTGATGACCAGCTCATGGAAAAGGAAGTTTGACGTATAGATATGGAGACCTCAACAAGCAGAAGGTGGAGCAGGCTAGGGCCATCTTGGTGAAATATGTAGAATGGCATCAGAAAAGGTCTAAACACAATGGAACACTCATATTTCAGAAGTTCAATGAGGTGACAGATCAAACAACATAGATCAGGAAGAAAACACTAAACAGTCGAAGTAGACAGGATCGAACACTTCCTCCTCTGAGACAGCCGCAGGGGACAGAGGTGGCACCATAAAGGAAAGTGCATTTCATTGCCAGTCATTGTGCTTATTTATACGACCTGATCTTTTAATTGTGCTGTTAGGAGACAGGCACAATAGCGTCAAGCGCCTGATGAGAATTTAGAGACGAAAAAAAGTCTTCAGAGGGTTGCCCAATCTTCACTTCAGAACTGTGAAGGGAAAGCAGGGGGCTAGGAATGTACTGAAGCAGGAGGATGGTAAATCGAGGGAGTTCTTCCGTGATGGTCTTTATTTTTTCCTTAAAGATGGGAGAAGAGAATGAAAGAATAGGCTACATGCTGGGAGTACGCTTTTCTAGAAAATGAGAAAGAGAGTTTTCTAGAAAAAGTAAAAACGTTACCGGACTCTGTGGAAGCGGAAAACTATTAACTGAAGACTGGAATTAATTTTCCTGACTCTGAGTTTTTTTGCAGTATGAGCAGGGAATCATTCATAAGGTTTATACGTCATCAGTTTTGCTCTAAGATGGGGGATTTTCATAAATTTCATGACCTCTCTACATCGAGATCACATGAAATACAAGAGTTTATCGGGTCACTAAAATTAGTGACCCTGGCCAATTGGCTGGATGGGGAGTTGTGGAGAATTAGATGGAGATTCAAGGAAGTCTCATATACTAAGATCCTGTAAATTATTACTGTAATGAGAAACTTTGGGTCTTGTGTTGTCATAGCTTTACATTTTTTAAAGATAAGGTAGAAATTTAGATTTGAATAGGAAATCTAATTTTAAAATATTGATTCTTAGGGAAAAAAACATAACACTGTACTTATTAAACAACCGATAGCCCACTGGTCTGTGACTTATGTTTCTCCTTGCGAACTAAGTCTGTCTAAATATATATGAAAGTAGACAATGATTTAGAGGTCCATTCAATACATTTATATGTTTGTCCTACCAGAATAGTTTCACCCAAGATTTGGAAGCCTCAGAAACCATTTAAAGAAGTTTGCCTGACCGCTTGCGAGTTATAATCAAACCTGAATCCAGAGACCAGTGGAGGACTAGGATGTCATCAAAGTTGATGCTATGTTTTCCCCATTCTGGTAAATCACATTGAAATAGGATGTATAACCAGTTGAAGCCTTCCCACACTTGGCACAGTAACACACTTCTGTGATACCTACAGGAAAATATACTTTAAAATGAGTGAAATATTGGCTTGACATTTCTCAAAAATTTTTTTCTATATAGATAATGAAAAGCTGCCTTCTGAATATATTATGAAGCTAGCAGTAGAATAAGATTAATAAAATGTTTTTCACATCTTCAACATGCATGTCATTTGCTATATGCTGGAAACACGGGTGTTCAAACCACTATCATCTTTGCCTGGTACTTAAAATAGGAGACAAAGCACAGATCAGAACTGAACATTCCCTGACTCTTGTCACTTGCATACAAATGTATTCGGATGACATAGCACTACTTAGAGTAAATCTGGAGCAGAAATAACTCCAGCTTCTGACTGATTTCGGTTTCACTTGTTCCTGGTTTAGAGATAATAGATTAGTATTAAATGGAAATAAGTCAAGGTCATGGTTTTTTGGTCATAAGTGAAATTCATCAGCCTCAGCCTTTTTTCCTATATCTCCTCTGACTTGTGCTGAAACTTTTCCTATTCAGATGACTTATGTTGGAGAATTTGAGTAGTATTCTGTAGTAGGCTTCAATATGATATTCACGGTCCTTAGTAAGAAAATTACACTACCTGTCAAATTGATGTTCAAATGCTACCATGCCTTTATGGGACAGCTTTCCTCTCCTTTGATATTATATGTTTCCAATAGAGCAGACAGATTTGTTTCAAGTTGAGATGAGACATTCATTATTAACTCAAAAGGGTTTCATTGGCTGATTAGTTTGCTCTCCAGTCAAGTTCTGAACACTCACATTTCTTTTAACTATTTTTGATCCACTAATAATTTCTTTTCTAATAGCCTCAATTTTTCCATCTTTCCATGTGTGGAAAGCATTTATTATTTCCTTATTTAGCAGATAGGACAGAGAACTTCCTGACCTTCATCTTTCTTTTATCTACCTGGTAATATTAATTACAGATTGTAATTGTTTTGTTTGTTTTTATAAGCTACATAGGTTTTTGACCAGAGATATCATGTGTGCTCACAATAAAACAAGACTATAGATTCCTTTTTAAAACCTAAAGAAAAAGAGTGACATAATGTAGGGGGAGATGTGTTTCCAACATTATTGGACAGCACAATGCCACGCTGTCCAGAGGGCAGCCCAGGTATCCTTGGCATGCTACAGGGGCAGTGTGGTAATTATGCGTATACAGTAGGCAGAGCTATGGCCATCCAAACTGATGGAAATGTGAACCCTTTTAGAGGCCAGGTCCTGGAACAGAGAACCAGGAAGAGCCTCACGTGATGTATGTAATCGTGAGGCATAGCTGGCATCATAAGCTATGGAATCCATGCCTGGTAGTATTCCTTTTCTGCTCCCAAACAGATATATGACCTCATAAATGGTATTTGTGTTCTGTGACTCTGTTGCCTACATTACATAATGATAATATTTCTCACATGAACTTGTTATCAGTATAATGGTAAGAAACAAAATGCTACACATGCTGCCATCTCCTAAGGGCCACCTTACTTTTTTTTCTCCTTTTTGTCATGTGGTTGTACAAAGACGAGCATCAGGACATACATGGGTTGACAAAGACTCCATCCAGTAGGACCACATATGCCAAATTGTTGTGCATAATGAAGTAAGAATTTTTGACATTTCTGGGCAGAAGGCAGGGACCTCAGGTACCAGTAGAGGGAACTAGGAACTGGGGTGGGAGAATCTATGGGACGTTGGTCAGTGCAAATGACAGACAAAAAAGAGAGATTTCAAAGCCTTTGGTTTTCTTGACAAAGTTTTACAAGGGTTTTAACCAATTTCATTTGATTTGCCAAGAACTGGCTTCTTTTGAAATGGCAAAAATATTTGCTCAGACTCAAAGGCCAGACTGCATTAATTGTAATTTTTTTTACCAGCAAATTTATTAGCTTCACTCTACTTCACTTTTCTCATCTGTAAAATAAGGATTATAACTTCAAAAATTGTTATAAAAGTTAATCGAACCAGCTGTTGGTAAGGGCTGAGACTTATCCTTGTATACAGCATTGATGGGTAGTGCATCATCCCGATGCCTAAATTACGGCTCTAAGAATGATACCATGGTGCTTGAGTGGGGAAGTAGATGGGACTACTTATGGCAAAATAGAAGGGAGGGCTTCAACAGAACAGTCTGGGAAAGCTAAACACTGGGCTTTCAGTGATCTCAAAGCTCCCTGCTACTCCTCATTATTGGTCATGTAATGATGCACCATATCTATATCCCAGTGACAAAAATAATTATCCAAGACAATGTAGCCTGAATCTACATCAGCATTGCCCAATAGAAAATTTGAACCACAAATGAATTTCTAATTTTTTGAGCAGCCTCATTTGAAAGAGTAAAAGAAATGTACTTGTATTAATAAGTGTATTTTATTTAATACAATATATAAAAATTATTTTATCATATAATCACCATTAAAATTATTAATGGTATAATTTACAGTTGTTTGTGTGTATGTATATGTCTTCAAAATCTGATATGTATTTTACATTTATAACACATATTAATTAGGACTAGGCAAATTTTGAGTGTTCAGTAAGTACAGTGGTTATTGGCTACTGCACTAAACAGCACAGAGCTAGATTGAGAAATAGAAACATGGAGAGATGTCTCCGGTACATAAGAAGATGTACTACTGGTAAGTCCTCTCTAGTCAACAAAGCTTTCAGGCCCTGAATGCTCATCATCTGGGTACCAAAAGACTCAAGGGATGCTTTGAAATGACTACCTTCCTATCCCTTAGGGAGGGTACAATTCTGAGTTAAGGATCCCCCCTTTTCCCACCCTATTTTTCCTTCAGTTACACTGGTACACAACTGAGGTGAACTTATTTGAAGTACAGAGACATGTCCCTGTTGTTAGACCGGAGTAAAGACCTGATCACATCTAAATATGCCTGTGATAATACAGAATTGTTGCACAATAATATATAAGTAAAATCTAGATCTGCTTCCCTAAACTTGGAACAATCTGCAGAACCATTAGAAAAATGTCATGCCATCCTAAAACTGTATGTGTTATGGGGAGGTGGATGTTTGACAAAACTCTGTTAATGGCCATAAGTACAAACTAAATACTAAACTGTTTAGCCAAATAAGAAAGTTATTGTAAAAATATTTTGATTTGCTTAAGATTACATGTTGTTAATGCAAGATAGCCTTCCCAAACAAGGCGATTGAATGAAACTCCAATCTTAAAATATGCCTTTTTAACTGTACCCAAACTTAGTCAGAAGGGTACTTTTAAATTTGTTATTTTAGGGCAGCACCTGTGGCTCATCGAGTAGGGCGCCAGCCCCATATACCGGAGGTGGCAGGTTCAAGCCCAGCTCGGCTGAACTGCAAAACAGAAAAATAGCCAGGCGTTGTGGCGGGCACCTGTAGATTGCCTAAGCCCAGGAGTTGGAGATTGCTGTGAGCTGTGTGACACCACAGCTCTCTACTGAGGGCGATAAAGTGAGACTCTGTCTCTAAAAAAAAAAAAAATAATAAATAAATAAATTTGTTATTTTAGATAAATATCAGAATATACACCTAAGGATCAATTATACCTTTTAATTCATATGTGTGATGGCATATTTATGCATATTAATTATAAGAAACATTTTAAAAACATTGAATTGAGTTCCTAGGACACTTATTTAGAACAAATGATAAACTGAAGTAGAAAAATAAAGTCTCCTTATTGTTAGCACAATTCTCAAGTTTTCCACAACTCTATCGATGTATCTGCTATTTTTTTTACTGAACTTTTAGTTGCATAGCCAATGTCATCTCTGAGAAAATGCTTTTAGTTGGGTGAGGTATTTGTGTCACAGTATATAAATTCAAAGTAACTGAATGATAAGTAGAATGTTTTTAAACAGGTTAGGCAGAAATTACATTTCAAAGGAACACTGAAATACAAGCATAGGTTATACTATAGACGATTTGACAGCACCCCACGTAGCTAATCAATCAAAATGAGAAATAGGAATATGTAGCAAACCACATTATTGCAGAACTATAAGAGACCCTTAAGGGAAGCTGGTCTAAACCCAAAGGTTAAGTAACTGGATTAAGATCTTATAATCATTGCCAGAATTGACACTGAACATAGATTCTTACCTTTCTGTTCAGTGATTTTCTGAGTGTGTCAAAGGGAACTGACTTAATATTGAGCAAAGAAATCGGTCATCTGAGAAATTAAGGAGAAACAACTGTGAACAGTCTCTGTTCAAAACAAGCGCAACTCTGTGGGCAGTGATTTATTCTGTTTATTTTTGTTCTTATCAAGATGCCTATTAAATGAGATAATGCATGTAAAGAATTTGGTAAAAAGCCACGTACATGGTTCTCATCCGATAAACAACCATTTTTTATCATTTTTAGTCATGCACTGGACTTTTTCCTACATCAGAGACATAGGAATGATAACACTCATATGCGAGGATCTTCAATCTTGAAGGACAACAGTGTGTCTATTTGTGAAATAATCTAAAGCCCTGTAATGGGTGTCATTAAATCGTGCCTACCTGAGGCAGTATAAATCATTCGGGTAAATGAACCAATTAAAAACCAATTACCAACACTGTCTGACAATGGAAGATTGAGGAATAAAAGGAAAGGCTGATGTGGCTTCAGTGAAACTGGTAGAAAGACTCTACCCCTGAGGTTCCAGGGGATGGATTTGACAAGATGGTTAGATTGTGGCTGTTCTTCTCAGAGGCATTAAATTCTGCATTTCATGTAAAAATAGATGCTTCCTGGGTAGATACAAAATTGAACTGCATGGAGCTAATGATCTGATTTATGATGGCCCTTCATTTGATATTTTATTCACTTACTTTGAAATTTACTTGGTGCAGTTTTCCTCTGAAAACTTGGATTTCTGATTTAAGATTCTTCAAATCAGTTGAAGCCATAAAATTATGACTATTTTTGAGGTGAGAAAATTTGTTTGAATCAGATGGGAGATCTTAATGAAAGCTGAAATCTAAATTTCAATGATAAATTCATTTGACACAGTGGAGGGAAAGTTAAACAGGCATTTTGGGGTGGTTATTTTACAATAGGCTACCAATTCAGTGATGCAAATGGATTTTCCATTTTTCATACATTGGTTGGCTATTTGCAATGATAAAATATATTTGTATCAGCAGTGTATGTATGCAGAAATTATTTTTGTTATTATATGAAAGAAAACCAAGTCTATATTTCTCCTTAAAAAAAAACAACAACAAACAACTACTGGTATTTTATTATTTATGCATAGTTCTAAGGTTCTGTCTTAGTCTGTGCTGTGATAACAAAATACTCAAAAGTGGATGCTTTATAAACAATGGAAATTGATTTCTCATCATTCTGAGGGTTGGAAGTCCAAGATAAAGGCACCGGAGGGTTTGGTATCTGGTCTCTGCTTCCAAGGTGGCACCTTGAACACTGCATCCTTGCTTGGCAGAAGGGAAGGGAAGGAAAGAACCTAATTAGTTCCTTGCAGCCTTTTTATAAGAACACTAATCTGTTCACAGGAAAGGAGTTTTCATTACTTCTTCACCTCTGAAAGGCTGTACCTCTTAATATTCAGTGATTAAGTTTCAGCACTTATTTTGGAGGCACACAAATATTTAAACCACAGCAGGCATATTCTTTTATTTGCACTTTCTCCATTTCCAGACTTTGTATCACAATGAAGTAGGGAAATACTCTCCCATAGTTTTTCTCCTATGTTGTTTTTCTGCATCCACATAATTGCATCCTTAACGTGCATGCATTACCCCTCAAAGGAGCATTTTATCAGCATTCTAATAGTGCTAACTATTTCTCTCAGGCAGTGGCTCTCCAACTTTAACCCATATTAAAGTGACCTGTGGCAGTGTTTAAGGGTGCACCTCTCCTGGTCCCCTGCCCCAAGCCTGAGATTCTGATGTTACAGGTCTGCACCGTGTCCTGGGAATGTGTCCTTCAGCTGTCACTCTCCATCATTAGGGTACAGGTTTCTGGGGGTTGTGTACTGAGAAGCACTGCCCCTAAACAATCTTATCCTCACTTCCTTTCCAATAAGTTAATCAATCTACTAGGTGTTTTTCCCTCTCTGAGTACACAGTTCATAAGTATCTGTCATTCCTGCCTAAATTGACCGCTGATTACCCACTGATCATTGTATTTTTTCAGGGGAAGTGGTCTGACTACGGATAACAGCATTTTACTATCAGACTGTATTCCTCAAAACCCTGATTGCAAGTATGAGAAATTCATTTGAATAAGCCTCAAATAAACAACAAAAAATATTAGAATGATAATATGTTATTTCATGTATTTAAACCCTAGAAAGTACTGAGCAAATCTTTAGGAAAATTGATTTTTTTTTTTTTTTTTTTTTGTATTTGGCCTTATCTTGCTTTGATGCAAATTTAATTTCTGGTGTTTGAAAACTGGTAATGAGCTACTCTGGACCTGTATTTCTCATGTATTTAGAAAATATTCACTAGTATATCTATGGTCCAAAGTAAACAATCCAGAGAAGGACTTTGACTGTCTTAGCTTATGTCAGGAGTTTTATTTCTGCTTTGACCTATGTTCCTATAAGAGTAGGTCATCTCCAGTCAAACCACAACCTTGCACTCAGGGATATGTTAAGCAATTCCCAGAAGAATTCTACCTTTAGAAAAGAAATTTATCCTGAGTAACAAAAGCTAATCACTATATTTTCTGATACATATGTATTCTAATAGTGATTAATTCTGGAAGTTGTGCCTAGGCTTATGACTTGTATAAGAAGTTATTAATCAATTAAGAACTTAAATACAAAGAATTTACAACTAGAAAACATGACCCAAGAAAGACTCTCCAACCCAATACATAAGACAGATATCTTACTCCATGTTTTTCTATGTAAGAAGGTGTTCATTTATCTTACCTTCCATGTTTTCTATGTAGGAAGGTATTCATTCATGAATTGATGTATAATCTTCTACTACCATTTCCTGGTCCTCAGGTAATTTAAGCCAAGGGTTTAGGTGAATAGATACAAATACCAAGATATAGTTTATAAGAATTTTTTTTCTGAATCCATCAATCCAATACTTTGCTAATGAGGAACTAAATGTAGTCCAATTCTACTCTATTTTTCCCATCCATTCTTGCTCAGTGGTTTCTCGAGACCTGTCATTTCTGAATGAATATAAAAAGGAATGGGGAACAGTATAGAATGATGATGTTGCCACCTTCATCCATGGGTGAAATAAGTGGATGAAGAGTTTCTGGGTTAGTATAGCTCATGATTCAAGGTTTAGACAATGGGGAAATACAAAACATCTTTCTACCATTTAAATTAATGGGATCTTTTTCATTGGGTGGCTATGCCACAAAATCCAGAAGAGTATTTATCAAAGTTTCTAGCAGCAGTATGTTTATCAGTCTTAATTTTCAGTGTTGTGGATTTTGTCATTTGTCGGTCTTCCTGGGTTTTTAGGTATGGGGCTGGAACAGACTGCAATAGGGAGTGCTCATCAAATGCCACTTCATGCCAGAAATCTCACAAGAGATAACCCGTTACAGACTCAGAGGTGAGGGGAGAAGGAGAAAAATAGAGATGTGTGTACTGACGCTGCACCTCCTATGAATCCCTCTTAAATAATACATGCTTTAAAGTGTGAGTCACGTGCTTTGGAAATTTCAAAGTTAATTAAGTACATCAAACCTATAGCAGTGCTTGTGTGTTTGACTGTATACTGGCCACAGCGTTTTCTTTATAGAAATCCCATAAAACTACCTAAAATCCTCTGAGTCACTCCTTTCTATTTTAAAATGTATTCCACATTTTCCTTCTCAAGATTTTTATTAGCAATTTTCATTGTCTTCATTAGTTTCTCCTTACTTAAATTTTTCTTCTTCATTCTTTTTTAAAGACATTTTAAAAATGAGCCCAATATATCAGCCTTCTTAGTGTAATAATTAATTCTTTGCTTCCTCTCATTTATTAGTTGCCCTATTTTTTCTTCTGTTTCTATCTTCCCCCTGACATATATGTTCTATTCTTTTCATTTCCTTTTATCACGTAATATATTAATTCAGGTTTTTTTTATTCATTTATTCCTGTTTGGTTAGTTTTCTTCTTCTATTTAGGAATATCTATACTTCTTGTTGGGAGGGGATAAGTGATACAGTAAAATTGACTATTAAATACTAATTGAGGTTATTTTTCTATTATTTCTCATAATGTTTAATGCCTATTGCTATATTAGTGGTTTCTTAATTCCTTTTACTCTGTGATTCTTCTCAGAGACCTTCACAATGCCTCAGAATACCAATTAACCCTATCTGTAACTACTGAAAAAAGATTCATTGATATATTAAGAAAAGCTGAGTAGTGATTAAAGAGAGTGCTTTTAATTTTTTTTAAAGTGAGACTGTTTCTTCACTCTCACCCCAATAACAACTGTGCATTCGTTCTTTATCTGTTAGGGTTTTATTTTAGTCTTAGAAGACTTGTAATTTAATTTTAGAAGATAAAACAAATATATTTTCAAGTATGCAGAGTAATAAAAATAAATGACTAAATCTATTTAAATGTATATTTATATCAGATCTTCTTTAGGTCATTTTAAAATAAGTGTATGCATTCTTGGTTAGAAAATATCTTTAAACTAGTCCAAGGTATTCTTATGAATGAAATCACTAGTTCTTATCAAATCTGACTAACACTAGGGGGCAGTATAGTATTGTAGAAAGAGCACTGGGTTTAGAGTCAAGAGCCTGGGTTCTAGTCCCTTCTTATCTTTTGACAAAAGGAAAAGGAATAAGCTCCTGGACATTGGACAGGAGGGTGATTTTTCTCTTCATCTCCAAAGTGAAGAGTATTGACTGTATAATCCAAAGGGCTCCTTCACACTCTAAGCATCTATGTTTAATTTGCCTTTTTAAAATATATGTAAGTAGTTTTTGCAAAGGTAAAGTTAAAGCCAATTCCAAATTCACAGTGGTAAGATTTAAAATAGACAGCGTGCTTTCACCTTTTACAATTTGTGTGTGGAGAAGCTTTATACTGCAACGTCTTTCCTCCACCACCCCCCGGGAGGGAATATTGAACATTGTGACAGCTGAACAGACTACAAGCCAAAGAGGATTCAGTAAAAAGACCACAACACCAACTGTAAGATTAGGTGACTATAAAAAGTTAGAAAAAAATCATTCCTCAACCATGGCTTTATAATTGTAAGTTATGCTGAGAGAGCCACTGTGAACTCTTCATTTGCCAAGGCACTTGTGAGCTGTTGGTAAAGCACAAGCACACTTCACAAAGAGAAACCCATGGGAGAGCCTATCCTTGTTAATCAGCACAGTCAATGGAAGCCACTGATAGTGCTGACAGAAAGTGATGAAAGCCACTGTGAGAACCAGTCACCAGAACTGCTTGGGGGAATTCCCTTTAATCAATATCTGTAGATTGTGTGGCAGACATGGAGTGTCTTTCATAGTTTCTGTCTGTTCCATCATTTCAATATAACCCTCTCATGTGGACAGTCATTTCATAAGAGAAGCAACTCTATCTGGTTTGTAATAGAGGTGATGACTATATTCTATGCCATGTGAACTTACACCACTGTTCATAACTGATTTGAGCAGAAGTGGACCATCAACTCAATGAGAGCTAATCCATGAAATGGCTCAGGGCTCATGAGGTGGCTGGAAATTAAATTATTTCTAAGAAGTGAAATCACTACTTGGCTGAATCAATAAAAGTATCTTCCTTTGTAATTTGAACTAGTTATGTGGGGAAAGCATCAACATGTTAATGGAAGAAACATAAGCTGAAAGACCCACAAAGAAAAAGCAACATGCAGTTGCTACAAGGGAAAAGAAGCCATACGTGAGGATAAATTCTATGTTAGAATAGGCTGTGATGTAGAAAAAGTCAGGATAGTGTAAAAGTAAGGTGCTTAGTTGGTAGGTGAAGAAGAAAGAAGAGATAAACTGAAAGACTACATGACAGAATTTATGCCACCAATGATAAAAATGTAGTGCCACCACTGGGTTAACTTTGGATACTACTAATTCTCGAAGTGTATTAAGATTTCAGAGATAGCTAACTAACTACATAACTCTTTTTCCTGTGTTTTTGCAAAGACTGATTACAGGGCTAGGATTTCATTCCTATCTTACTTATTTTCATGTACTTCCTTGAAATAAACACCTGTTAATTGAGCTAACAAAAGTAAATTTGTACTAAAAAGTTAAGACAATTAAGTTCACAAACTTGCCACCATGTGCTTACCTTGGAAGCACTGTACAAACAACTCAATAAGGGTTCATAACCTTGGTATATCAGCATCTCACTGATGGGGCCTTGATGGGTGGCATTTATTATGGTTGTGTATTTTTGTGCACTGTTACAAGAATGGAGGAGCTTGAATAAGAACAACAAACAGATATTATATTTCTGGATAAAGTTAGCAAGAGAGGAAGTGAAATCAGTGACGTGTTAGTCCAAGATTATGGGAATAACATCATGAAAAACACAGTAGTGTACAAATGGAATAAACATTTTTCTAAGAGGAGAGAAAGCATCACTGATGAATGTCAGGGGGGCCAATAATGAGCAAAACTGATGAGAAAATTACAAAAATTCATCTAATTGTGCATCAAATTCATTGGTTGACTATGAGAAGCATAGCAGACCAAGTAAATATTGATAGAGAAATAGTTAGGAAAACCTTAGCTGAAAATCTTGCCATGAGAAATTTGTGTGCCAAAATGAACAAAAGCAAAGGAAATTTAAAGTTTGCCAAGACGTTTTGGAAAGGCAAGATGATGCTTTGGGCCATATTATCATTGGTGATAAAATACGGATGTGCCAATATGGCCTTGAAACAAAGTGTCAAAGTGCACAATGGAAGTCAGTCAATTCTCCACCACCAAAAATGTTCTATCAGTCCAAATCAAGAGTAAAACAATGTTTCTAACTTTTTTGATATCAGAGGAATTGTTTGTTCTGAATTTGGATCAAATGGACAAATGGTTAACCAAGTTTACTACTTGGAAGTGCTAAAAAAGCTGTGTGAAAAAGTTACACAAATATGACCTGAACTTTGCATCAACTCATGGCTCTTCCATTACAACAATGCACCATTTTATACAGCACTATCTGTAAGGGAGTTTTTAACATAGTAAACAAATAACTGTATTAGAACACCCTTCTTACTCACCTGACCTAGCCCCCAGTGACCTTTATCTTTACTCAAAGGTAAAGAAAATTTTAAAAGGAAAACATATTGAAACATATTGAAAGGGGTTTCAGATCAGCATGAGCAAGTGTGAGACCTTGTCTCTACTAAAAACAGAAAAGAATCACTGGGTATGGTGGCACACGCCTGTGGTCCCAGCTACTTGAAAGGCTGAGGCAGGAGGATCACTTGAGGATCACTGCAATGAGCTATGATAACACCTGTGCACTCTACCTGGGTGACAGAGCAAGACTATTATGTCAAAAATAAATAAATTGAATAAATAAATGAATAAATAAATAAATAAATAAATGAGATAGACTCTGCCCCTTGATGGGAGCAAGGTGTAGGTGTTACCAGAAATATTTCTGCAACCATTTTTTGGAAAATACAGTTGCCACAGGAGCCCACACAGAATCTACTATAAAAGGAAATTTTGAAATATTACAAATACTTTGCTAGAAAGAAATTTGTATATGGTTGACATTTTATTTACTCTGAAATTTAAGATAATTGTGGCTTTTAAAATAAACTCCAATGTCAAATGTGTAATTGAGCAATTTATTTAGAAAGGATTTAAAGTTTAAATCTTAATGCGTTTCCTTATAGAACTAGAGCTTTAAAGAAAATGTAAATCTCATTATATTTTCATGTTTAAGCTTTAGATCAACAAAATTATTTTACTACTTGGAAATATCTGGTTTATTAATTTAGTTAAAGTATGTAGTCATAAAAAAAGAATATATAAACTCATAAATGTCACTTAAGATGTTTGGAAATACATATGTGCAAATGATACAAAACATTACATATTTTAATTACACATATTAGAGTTGGGTATGGTGATTCATGCCTACAATCCCAGCACTTTGGGAGGCCAAGGTGCTAGGATTGCTTGATGATAGCTATGACTTTCAGATCAGACTGGATAGCAAAGTGAGACTTCATATCTATAGAAAATTAAAAAAAATCTACATCTGACACATCCCAGTAGTCCTAGCTACTTGGGAATATCACATTAGCCTAGGAGTTTGAGCTCTTGACCCCTTCTTTTTCCTCACCAAAAATCTTTCATCAATGAAACCAAGAGGGCTAATTAACATTGAAATCTTGAGTATAACTCAAATTTTACACATATTTTTGACCTTAACAGGTTTGTAGAAATCTACAATCTCAGTACAGATTAAGTCAGCTAGAGGAGCAATTCGACATGCTTGGGACAACAGCATGCAATCTCCCTCTTTGCCCTCCCTCCCCCCCAAGATTGCCTTCCAAAGTACTCTTTTTTTGAACCCACGATGTGAAGCAGACAAAGCCAGAGTTGCTTTGTTCATAGAGGCTGGAATAAGGCTGGAGTTGAATTTGGCCCTGACCAATATATGTACGTATTTACACCTCCCCATTACTACACATATAGAAAAGCATTGGTTGGTCTAGCAGATAAAGTAATCCAATTTAAGGGCTCAAGGTTTATCAGCAACTTTACTATCAGTGATCTACTGATTAACTGGAAGTAAAAATATTTTCTTTTTTGTGAGCCGACAGAATTCACAGTGTCAGTTCTGTAAGGTAGAGTCCATATAACATTCTTTCTTTTAGCAATTTCCTTCTATAAAATTACACTTTGGAATTATAATAAGTTCTAAAGATAATATAATTAAACTTTCAATGTTTGTGTTTTTTCCTATGAATATTTTTTTGGTTGTGTCACATGGACTTTACAGAAAATTTTAGTACGTTGAATAAATCTACTTGAGATAAAATTAAAGATTGAAAGTTTTCCATACAGAAAAGGTATAAAACATATCTAAGTTGAGAGTCTATCTTCTAGAATTCTTTCTAGGCAGTGCACAGTGGCTCATGCCTGTAATCCTAGTACTCTGGGAGGTTAAGGTGGGTGGATCGCTTGAGCTCCTGAGTTGAAGACCAGCCTGAGCAAAAGCGAGACCCTATTTCTACTAAAAATAGAAAAACTGAGGCAAAAGGATTGCTTGAGCCCAAAGAGTTGGAGGTTGCTGTGAGCTATGATGCCAAGGCACTCTACCCAGGGTAACAGCTTGAGACTCTGTCTCAAAAAAAAAAAAAAAAAAAAATAGAATTCTTTCTAGATTGGCCAGATAGACAGAATCTAGATTTGAGATTATGTAGTTTAAAAATGGAAAAGTTGATTCAATCTCAAAACTATATGTTAGCATATTTTAGGTTATTTATAGTCAATTAGTGTGGTAAAATATCTTAAAACTGACTGTTGGCTTGGCGCCTGTGGCTCAGCGTGCTAAGGCGGCAGCCACGTACACCTGAGCTGGCGGGTTCGAATCTAGCCCGCCCGCCAAACAACAATGACGGCTGCAACCAAAAAAATTAAAATAAAATAAATAAAAAAATGGCCAGGCATTGTGGTGGGTGCCTGTAGTCCCAGCTACTTGGGAGGTGGAGGCAGGAGACTCGCTTGAGCCCAGGAATTGGAGGTTGCTGTGAGCTGTGATGCCACAGCTCTCTATCCAGGGTGACAGTTTGAGGCTCTGTCTCAACAAAACAAAACAAACAAACAAAAA
>CAUYRH010102952.1:0-11229 GCA_963574655.1 Perodicticus potto | reverse complement strand
TTCACATACAATCGGAGATATTTTTATCAACCTGATTGATATAACATTCATGATATTTTCTCATTTACTATGTGAAAACATTTTTGATCCGTATTTAGAAGTTTTCTCCTGACCCTTCAAATATGCACCACAAGTGTGATTTCTACATTTGGATTTATAACCCGAGTCAATCCTCTTCTCCTTCTTTTAACCCTGGTATTTACCTCTCATTCTATCATTGACAGATTTCCAATGTGCCCGGGTCCAAGCCTTGTACTTTAAACTTTTTTTGTTTTCTGCTTCCCAATTTTAAAACATTATATTACTATCCTCATCTTAAAATTTATTTTCACCTATGCTACACATAAACTGTGGACTCATTTCTGCCATACCTCATCCTCATTCTCACTTCCACACTTATCAGCCAGCATTTACCATGCAGCATCCTGCATGACTTTATACACATCTCTTAATTCTTGCCTTTCTGTACAGTGATCTTTTGAAACTCTAACCCTTGCTTACATCTAAACCTTTGCCTGTTCCATGCTTGCACATACACAAAGGATTTAGGCTGGAGAAGTATAGCCTTGTTGAATTGTCTTATGTTAAATATATGATTTTAAATCTTACTTAGTCATTATGTCCTGCCTAGAAGTTCTTCCCCATTTCCTTGTTAAAATTACTTTCCAAAACAACTATTTCATCCCTTACCTGTCTTCAGATTTCCAAACCACTTTACTTCCATCCAATTTACAACTTGTTTCAAATTTCACTGAAAAATTAGTGTCTGAAGAAAATAACACATTTACCAACCATCACTGGTGACTTGCGTCAATGGAAATTATAATCTCCCAGTTTTGTAGGCAAGAAGTCCAGGCTCAGAGTGGCTCAAGTGACTCTCTTCTTCAAGTGTTATAAGGCCAGAATCAATTTTTCAATAGGGCTGAATTTATTTTGGAGTTTCTGGAGATGAATTTGCTCCCATGCTCCTTCCAAGTACTGACAACATTCAGCTTCATGTGGTTACATGAGACAGATCTGCGTACTGAAAAGTAGGAGACACTGATGGAAAAGTCACAGAGGACATAAATAAATAGCGCAGTATCCCATCCCACATACATAGACTAGAAGAATTAGTGTTGTTAAAAATGACCTACTACCCAAAGCAATCCACAGATTCGATATAATCCCTTCCAAAATCCCAGTGATATTTTTCATAGAAATAGAAACACACACACACAAAATAACTAGCATTGTTAAGGGAGTGGGGGAAAGGGTTTTAGCATGCTGTTTTGGGGAATGAAAATTCAGACTGTTATTATGGAAAACACACACCAAATTACCTCTTCATACACCTTGAAGATATATAATCTTTGTCAATTACCAATTTAGAAAAGGAACTCTTAATGATTTTACATTTTTCCCACACTTAGGCTTCCTGACAAATATAATACATTCAAGAGATTTCTTAAGCCCAAGACCTAGATACCTTTGATTCCTCTTTTTCTTAAACCCACTGTCTGTAGCCAATCACCAGTAGACTCTTGTAGAGTCTGCTACAGTCTCTTGTCTGAATTACTGTAATAATCTTAGACTCTATGCTTCTATTCCCGAGGTTTTGCAATTCAAGAACAGAGGCAAATTTTCAATCAGATCACTTTTTTTTAATTAATCAAAAGTCTTTAATATCTTTCCATAACACCTAAAATTTTATTCTTAAAAATTTCACCAAAGCCTTGCAGACCCTGCACAATCCCTTTCTAACTTAGTCTCCCAAGGTTGCCTTCTTCATTAACTAAAAGCTACCTATGATAACTTTTTCTCCAGTTCTTCAGCAGGCCAAAATAATTTTCACCTTAGAGCATGAGTATACATTTACATTTCCTTCTGCCCAACTTCTTCTTTAGCTCAGACATTTACAAATATGTCTTCTTACTTCATTCTTGTGTTCAAATATCTGCTCAAAGCGCCTTTTCTTTTTCATCTTATATTAGTGGCACTTCCCCCTATGCTGCCATTCCATATGTAATTACTTTGATTTATTTCCTTCATTACTGAGGATAGGGTGTTATTATTTTTTCTTTTTTCTGTATTTTAATCTCTGCACATAGAAGATTGTCTGACATAAAGGAAGTTCTAAATAAATGTTTGCTGAAATCTTTGTAAATCTTTGAGTCCCTAAGAAGCATCTCTGTCATAATGCCAAATTATTAGTTTTCAACTCTTCCTATATTCCAGAATCCTCTAGGAATCTTTGAAAAATACTGGTATCTGAACCTTATTTCAATTAAACAAGAATTTCTGGGGGTGGGTTGCTCACTTCTCTCCAGGAGAGACTATAAGAAGATTCATGCAGGCAGTGGCACAGTGAGCTTTTCTGAATCTGCTGTGGTTTCTCGGTTCTGACTCCATCTTAGCCCTAACTGTGGATTGATGATCATACCACATATGGCTATGGTTTCCATCTATCCTTCTTTTTGTGAAAGGCATATGTCCTTTCTGTTCTACTAACAAATGTTAATCTGATGGACGTGAGGTCGTTTATATCATTAATAGAGTTTAGTCACTGTACTGAATTCCTCAATGTTATTTTCACTTTAGACTTAATCTCAACTACTTTATTGAGAGTCCACCTTTGTCTACAAAAGAGAAACGCCTACCCAAACTACTCATCTTAGAACAAATTTCATTGTTAAGGATTGATTTTTCTCATTATTGAGGCTTATTAAAGTGATGCTTCCTTCCTTGTTTTATAGCAATAATCCTAGTCATACTTCCAATAAACTTATTTTATTGGCATTTTAAATTTGATTTCTTGTCCATGCATTAATATGAACATGTTTTATGTAAGTTTTGAAATATCTAAGCAATATATTACCATGCCAAACAATTATTTTTCCTTTGGGATTATTTTACTGGGGGGCAATTCTATAGAAATTATTCTCATAAGAATTTAGCTAAGACACTTTCTTGAAGTGCCTTTAGCACTATTAAGGTTTTCTCACCTCTTTGATAAATAGTCAAATTTTAGGTGTGAGTCTTGGCTAACTGCCTTAAAACTTAAATTTAGTTACTTATTCTTGAATTACACTTGTATGTCTTAGGTCTCCATAATCACTTCTTTCTTTTTTTTTTTTAAGTTACACATAATTGTGTACTCTGGCACTAAATTGTAATGGACATTGCTATATGCAGTTGACCTTTAAATAACACTGGTTTGGAACTTGAATGAATCACCTGGGGATCTTTTACAACTCAACTCCCAATTCAGTAGCTCCCAGGTGATGCTAATCACACATTACCATGCCAAACAATGACTTCTCACATGGAGACACAAAACAATATGACTATACCTTAAGACTTATAATTTTGACCCTTATGCTTTGTATAAATTCAGAATAAAATTGCTACATATGATGCTTGTCTTGGTGCTTTCAAGAAACTATTATACTGTTTAGAATTTTAAAATGTTAATGTTATAAAAGGTGACACTTTTTCTCTATCCAGATAATCAAATCCAGATTTTAACAACATTTTTTATGTTCTTCTATAGCCTTTGGCTGTATCCACACTCATTATATTTCTTATGTGTAGGAAGAATAGGAACTTGGACAATGAAGGTAGAATGTATGTTTTCATTCATTATACTAAAATTTACTTTTGGGGAGAGATAACGTCTAAAAATGTGTAAGAATCTTTAGTTCTAAAGACTTTCCTAATCCATATTAAACATTAAGGACAAACAGAAACACACTGTTCTGAATAAGAGCCTGATAGTCAGGAGTAACTCTCCAGAATGATCTCCTGATCTTATTGCAATCTTTGCCACAAAATAGAGAGCAAGAGTTTTACCATCTCTACTTTGAGGGGAAAAAAATAATTCAATGACTCATACTACCTGTGAAAGTCCACACTTTTCTGTTCACATCCAAGGCTTTCAGAATCTGACAATCCCTTGTCGATGTATTCTCTCCTGACTTACTCCAACATGCCAGCCATGCCCGGGATTTTTTCTGTTTTTTTCAGCCCATCTTGATCACCTTGATGTGTCTGTAGAAGTCTCACTATCTTTTAAGACCTCATCTAATGTTTTCAATCAGAGTCAGTGGCGTTATCTTCTCTCTTCCCCATTCTTCCATTATGGCACTTGTATTATTGTTAGAATTCTTAGTTTACACTAGATAGTGAGCCTCTCTCAGATAAGCATATTACTGTCATGTCTATCTTCCAGTGCTAAGTACAGTATATTATGATAGATACTTAATAAATCTCCAATGAGTTGACAAATAAGTGAGACAACTTTTATTTATATATAGAATATATTAGGTACTATAAACATGTAACTATTTTGAATATCAATGTTGAAAGGCTTCTCTAAAACTAACACAAAAGGAAGGATTCAGAGAGATAGGACAAGTAAGTGAAATATGGTGTCCTGGAATGGATCCTGGAATAAAAAATGGACATGAGTGAAAATACTAGTAGAATCCATGATTAAAAGGTACGTAGTTAATAGCATTGTATCAATGCTAATTTCTTAGTTTTGACAGAAGTTATATATAAAAATTATTATTATGTAAGAAGTTATCATTAGGTGAACCTGGGTGATGGATGTATAGAATACTCTGTGCTAACTCCATAATTTTTTTGTAAGTCTAAAATTATTCCAAATAATAAGTTAAAAATTAAGAAAAAAGAAATCAGTTTCAGGGTCAGTACTGAATTATTAAAGTGAAAACAGCTTGTAGAGATATTCATCTATTATAGAAAAATGGTTTTTTTCCCCTCATATTGTCTGGCCTTTGAGGGCAGGAGTAGCAAAAACAGGAAATATGTTTATAAAAATAATAGCTATTAGCCTGCAAAAATGCTGTGCAGAAATCATGCCATGCTGTAAAGAGGATCTACCGTCTCCTCTCTGGTGAGGGTTGGTGGTTAGAAGAAAAGTGAAAGTACTTTTAGGAGAAATAGTCAATCAGTCTGACAATATAAGTGATGAGAAAGAAGCATGAAGATTCTGAGCCTCAATAATTTTGAAGAAAGTTAGCATGACTTGCATGACTTGGGTTCACTGTGCACTGGGTACCAACTCGTGGGAGCTGGATGAAACAGAACACCCAGACATTCAAGTTATACAAAGCAAATGCTACAGATAGACATCAAGGAACAGAAGCCCAGGATTCATTGCAAGCTGGTTCTCTAAGTCTCAGGGAAGCTGCCAGGAGGGCGGTGCGAAGGTCTCCAGTGTGTACCCCACTTGCACTGCAGCCAAAGGAGCCAACCTTGGGTTGTTTTACATCCCAGGATTACATTACTTGCTGGGATAAAGCACCAAAGGATGCCCTATTTCTAGTGGAAATTGTAACAGAGACTGGGCTGCTTCAGTCACTTACTCATTATCTCAATATGTTGCAGTCCCACCAATGACTGCAGTTATTTATGGAAACTACAGATGAGAAAGGAGTGATAACTTGATCAGTCCAAGTTTCCATTCCCTGACCAAAATACCCAATAAGCAAAGCTCCGGGGAGCTCCTCACATGCCTGAGGTGGAGATTTCACTCTTCAGATCTATGTAATACTTCAATAGACACAATATCAGTGCAATATCATTGAACTGTAACCAGAGTACATTTACCAAAAACCAGGATGACCAGTCCAGCTTGGCATAGTGATCTTGTCCAGGATACTAATGATTCTGGTAAGAAGTTGCTAAAGAACTCAAAGAAAGATCTTTCCAGTGTCCCTGCTTTCTGCATTCAGTGGGCCAGCTCTCTGATCTTCTCCGCTTGTTTCTAGAATACTTCACAGGTTTATCCAGGCACTACAGGAGGTGTTGACAATTACATACGCTCCTCTAAGTTGGGTAAAGGAAAGTCCAGAGCATTACTCCACTTCATTCCTGAATGGGTTGAGGGAAGTCTGCTGGCTTACCAAGGCGGTGGCAGTACAAAGAGTGATATCTGCCATGGTCAGAGACACATTTCTTATCATTTTTTCCTGAGCATTGCCTCCAATACAGGGTACCAAAAACTCATAAAAGACATAACACTAAGAATCCGTTGCACCTCCTGGCAGGTCTCTAGGAAGCCTGAAGTACAGCTTTAGGCTGCTGGCCCAATGGTGCATCTCATTCCCAGGGACCATTTCCAAGGGTATTCCCACCATGTCTAATGTGGAAGATCCCACTATCTGCCAGATTTCCAGGCACAATATTCCCCATCCCATACCTGGCTCACTCCCAGCCACTTGCAGAGAAAGATGTAGCCCTCTGGTACATAGAGCACCTTTCTCTCACGTTTTCAGTGACCCATTCATAGGTATAGAGGGATTGGCGTTCACCAGCGCCAGTGTCTTGAGCTCAGTTTCACCCATAATATGTTACTTAAAGAGTCATTCCTCAGAGGGCTAGAACAATCTAGTTCTTGTTTTAATCATCATTGATGTGTGAAAAGAAAATCAAGCTCTCAGGGTCAACCCCAAACTGCTTATACTAAGGAGAAGGTAATGGCCTCAGGTACCTGGGAAAAGCTGGCCCAGAGATTATTAATCAAGGAAATTCCTTGTTAATTTCTCATAAGCAAGAACATGTGACTTACACCTATGTCTAGCACTAAAAACTAACACTTTTCCTATTCCACACGAGCAATGAATTATAAATTTATCTTGCAGGTAACAGAACCAGAGACAAGACAGAATCAGACATTCTTCAACCTACCCAGGGACATCAATGTGACTGATGCTTCCTTCACTCCCTTATTTTATGTCAAATGTATATTTCTTGGGCTTCACAAGAAGGTAACCACTTTGCCTTCTCAACCTCCTCTCTCTTTGCTTTTTTCCTTTTCTGTGTTGCCTTTAAAATGCTGAAGATTCCAACCTTCTCTTGGGAAAAACAGCCACAGCTTGTCTGTGATTTTTATTTATTGATCCTGGGTGTGTCCACAAAAATCTTGGCTTAATAAACCTTCATTGATTGAGAATTTTACATGAGCCATTTACTTGGGTCAACACCTGGGACACTTCTTATCTATGTAATCAAAGGAACATGGTGCATCAAAGTATCAGTCCATAAAGCTTTTGTTAGTTGTGGTTGTGGCATTTTACCACCAAGTCAGTTAAGCTGAAATGGGCAATCCTGACTGCTGTTTGTGTGGCGAGTGCCAGAGCCTTCCCTGGTAAGCCAGAGATCAGGTACTGTTTTTTACCACTGGCTACATGAGAAGGCTGCTGTGGCCTATGATAGCCTGACGTCTGGGAAAGCAGGTCTAGCACTTTCCCTTCATCAGATTATTCATGGAAGCCACACTTAGAGAGCCCAACAAAGGTATTATGCACCCATGACTCTGCTGCCACATCCTGATTGAGACTGCCCTTTACAAATTCATAAAGGGTACAAAGCCAGAATTGTAGAAAGGCTCTAAAACTCCGCAAAGTCATGGACCTCTCTAAAAAATAATAATATAATCAGCCACTATCCTCGTTTGCTAATCTGGAACCACATAGCTGGATATAAAGATTCTTAATTTATCCCATATAGAACATTGCTCTTGTAAAACCTAAGGCTAGTTTTTGAGATATCTTCTAGCCCTTCATTCCAGTGGAATGGCTGACCCACCCAGACCAGTGACTCATACCAAGAAGTGATTCAACTAATCTTGTGACCTCCCCACCCCAAGACCTAATTCAGAGAAGAAGACAATTTCTACCTCCTATGTTTCCTCCCTGAACCCATCCAATTAGCAGAGCCAACTGCCTAGCCTTTTGCCCTCTTAACTATCTATAAAATGTCTTTCAACAAAATGTGCATAGAAATTGATTTGAGAAATTCCTACCATCTCCTCACACAGCACCCGTGACATTAAACCCTTTCTCATCTGTAAAACCTGCTGTCTTGGTGTGTTGGCTCTCTCTTGAGCAGCAGGCAGTGAACCTGTTTGGAAGGTAACATGGTAGAAACAGCAGATTGACAGGTTAGTGCCCCATCTCCCACCGCTTTGAGGTCTCAGGTGTTCCTTATCTATTAGGTAGGGGTGAGACTGGCTGTGAAGTGACCCAGTCTATCTGTCTCTGTCCTGAGGCTGCTTCATCTGCAGCCACCCATTGCCCTATTGTTTGACCCAGATTTTTCAGCCTCAGTCATCCAAAAGGAGGTCCATCCTGTAAAACCAGATATGCCCATTAAGGTGGCCCACCTAAATGATGTTTCTGATGCTACTAGGGGGCCTTTAGCACCTTGGTATTCCTTGGTTCCATTCCCCACATCTGTGGGATCTTATAAAGAGGATGCAATTGGGAATAGTATGTCCTCCAGATTAGAGTTAGTTAGGGGGCCCTGGCTGGGGTGCTATGGGAGTCTGTGCCACAACCACTTCATGATATGCACTATAAAGGAGGAAAATAAAGAATTGCTAGGGACCCTGAGATTGGGATTTTGCAGGCGCTGCCTGATCAGACAGCTGCCTGGTCCATGTCCAGCCCATCAAGCTCAGTGTTTCTCAGTATGTGCTGCAGTGATGCTTCCCCTGCACTGGAGTGCAGTGTTTAGTGTCTGCACTGCTCTAGTCAGATGGGAGTACTCCCCACGAGTAGGCCATCTTGATGATCATTCTTTAGATGTGTTGGATCCATTGGCTTCTGGATGACAGGCTGCATGGACAGTCCATTGTTTTCTTTAAGAGTTTGGCCACTGTTGTGTGGCTCAGGCAGGGAAGGATGTTCCTTGGTCAGAGTGAAGTTCCATGGGGTATTCAAAGGCAGAAGATACTCTCAAGTGTAGCTATGGTACTCCGGGCATACACATGACTGATATGTATTTGTCCCTTCTAGGGAGGAAGCCTGCTCAGGAAGTGGATGTTCTGTGCCCCACACAGCCCAAAGGAGATGTCTATGCCCATAGTACCCTCATTGCCAGGGACCACATTACTGGCACCTAGAATGGCCCAAAGATCCACATGAAGAAGCAAATAAGTACCATGCATTACAGCATTCATTCCCGAACCTCCCAATGTCAGCAGTGTAATTTTTCTATTGACAGAAATATCAGGTCATTGGCTTCTCCTGAAGACCCAGAGACTTGGGGCCATTCATCCCAAGACATTTGGATCTACAATGTTCCTTTATCAAACAAGCACACCAACTAGTCTGTATAAGACTTCCCTGGTCTTTCTCCACGTCTATCCTTTAGATCATACTTCTCCCTTTCTTTGAAAGCCTGCATTGTGCATCTGAGCACCTGTTTCCTGCTCCCTCTCAGGTGTCTCAGGGTCCACCTCAGGGCCCACTTCCTGAGCTCTCTAGCCCCAGGAATGAGCAATTACCTAAGTGCATAACCATCAGGGGGAAGTGCCCACACCTCCCTTGTTTTCATGTATTATTCTCTTTGCCTCAGTTCTTATGTCTAGCCCATTCACTTCTACTGAGGTTGATTTATGACCATTTATCATTCTTCCTTTCACCACAAAACGTCCAGCAGCGTGTCTGCCCCTTGCACCCATAGGTTGAGTTTCCATGTGGGCCCAGCTACTAGGGATAGCGCCCCTTCTACTTTCCCAGGAAACCATGGTTCATGGTTCTGTCAGATCAGACCTCATCTACTGTATCAAATTTGTGTATCAGGTTCACTCTGCACTGGTTATCAGCTTGTCTGGGTCTAGTGAGACAGAACATCCATATATGCACTAAGTTATATGAAGCAGATTTATTACTCTCAGATAAGCAACAAGGGGCAACAGAAACCTAGAATTCATAGTGAGCCAGTCCCCAAAGGCTTAGGAAGTGTGTCTTGGAGAGGTGAAGTTTCTGTTGTGTGTACCTCTACTGGTATAGCAACTGAGGGATACTAAAAAGCAGACCCCTCTGAGTTGCATAGTCTAAGGGTCATAGGCATCCCTGAGATGAAGCACTGAAGGACAAGGGAGATTAGAATAGAGCCTGGGCTGCTCCAGATGGCTTCCCATTATCTCAAGATGTTCCATTCATAGCTCAATTCCACACTTATTCTTGAGAATTACAAATAAGAAAAAGGGGAGAACTAGGTTGATATGAAACCACCAGAATGACTATTCTGTAACTTGCAATTAAAAAGCTGGTATCAGAGATCCAATGCAATAAAAAGAAAGGAAAAAAAAAGAAAAACCCTACTGGAAGAAAAAGCAAATGGGCTGAAAGAAATAATGTTCACAGATAATTTATATTTATATTATACATATTCATAGACAATTTATTTCCAAATAAAAATGTTACTGAAGTTTCAATCTGATTATTTCATATCTCTTCAGTGTGAACACTTCTAGAAATATTTATAGACCAATTCAGAAACTGCAGCTAAAGAAAGCATTTAAACTTGGGGCTGATAAAGACTGTCCACAAAAATTTAAAAGTTTGGGACACAGAATATCCAATGAATAGAATGATCAAATATTGCCTATATTTTTCCAAATATTTGTAATCTATTGATCATAATCCCTTGTGATTTTCTCATAATTTAATAATTTAGGTTTTTGTTTATTTTTGAGACAGAGTGTCACTATGTCGCCCTTGATACAGTGCTGTGGCATCACAGCTCACAGCAATCTCAAACTCTTGAGCATAAGTGATTCTCTTGCCTCAGCCTCCCAAGTGGCTGGGACTCAGGTGCCTGCCACAATGCTCAGCTATTTTTTGTTGTTGTTGTTGTACTTGCCATTGTTGTTGGGCAGGCCTGGGCTGGGTTTGAACCCACCAGCCCCAGTGTATGTGGCTGGTGCCTTAGCCACTGAGCTATAGGCACCGAGCGCATAATTTAATTATGGAGGGATTCAAAAGAAAAAAATCCCAAGTTATTTGGAAAATGGTCAAAACTAAGTCTATGGAAAAGGAAAGAAGCTGTTATTTGGCAAAGCAAAATCTCAGAATATTCCAAGAATTGTCTAAGTAATAAAAGAGATTGGAAGATTCAAATTTTATGTAGAAATAAGTGATAAAAATCAACTTTAATTGACCTGCCATTTGATCCTATAATTCCTTTACTAGTTATATACCCAGAAGACCAATAATCACATTATAACAAAGACATCTGTACCAGAATGTTCATTGCAGCCCAATTCATAATTGCTAAGTCATGGAAGAAGCCCAACTGCCTGTTGACCCACGAATGGATTAATAAATTGTGGTACATGTATACCATGGAATATTATGCAGCCTTAAAGAAAGATGGAGACTTTACCTCTTTCATGTTTACATGGATGGAGCTGGAACATATTCTTCTTAG
>CAUYRH010102951.1:0-37992 GCA_963574655.1 Perodicticus potto | reverse complement strand
GCTAATTGGTTCTATGGCAATGACTACAAGTTGAAACATTTTGAGCTGGTGGTTACCTGTCTTTGTACTCACAGCTTCCTCTGTACTCAGATATTATGACAAACATTTTTTTCTATGAATGATCACGCCAAAGTTTTCTTTCTTATAATGAAAGCTACATTGATGAATTTCTTTACCATTATTTTGATTAAAATCAAGTAAATCTCTTTAAAAAAATAAAATAAAATAAATATTTTAGAATCTCTCCTCCAATGGGTTTTCAAATGTGTTGCATACATTGCAGAATAGAATGAATTGTTTCCTAGACCTTGAACTGCAAGACCTTGAACTGAACTCCAAACAAACAAAAACTGTTTTGTTTTTTTTAATACTACCTGCCACGTAAGAATATGCAGTAATTTCTTCCCAAGAACACCTTGTGGTTACTCCAAATTCTAATAGATGTCACTTTGAGACTCTGTAGCTCTAAGGGCAAGAATACCGAAGGGGTTCAGGTGTTTTTGAGTCACTTTGTTTGGGGTATTTGAACAGATCAGTTGAGAAGAGGAAAGGAGGAATGAGGATGGAGTGGAAGACATGCTTTTGCACTGCTGTGTTGGTCAATCTGGACTTGAGGTAGGACTTCGTGTCTACGAGGAAGGAGCAAATCAAGACGTATAATACTGAGATGGGCCAGGGAAATGGGAACCAATCGTGATGAGCCATAAAATGGGGAAGACTTTGGATATTTAGATAAAAGACAAACATAGCAGGTGTTCAGGGGAGACTGGCAAAGAGAGAAATAGTTTTTAGTATGTAGCATAGCAAAACACATGTACAAAATCATCTTAAATCTTGGCGGCAGTTCCTGAAGCATATCTAAGGAGAGAATGTTTCTATCTCAAGGTATGCAGAATAATATTAAAAATATTTTTATTTGAGGTACCCTGTCATTTTATTTTAGTGAACATTTTAGTATCATCAGACCTATTTGTAGCTTCACTCATGACCTCAATCCTCCTAATTCCATTTTTTTCCCATTAATTATAAATTCTCCAATGAGGAATCTCCTATCAGAGGAGTTTCAGGGATGGACTCTGATTTGGGAAAGAATATTGCAGTCCTAAAGGACGTTTTTTACTGCATTTAGTAAGGCCAGTTGAATTTTTGTCCACACATAGAAGTGATGAGGCAGCAGTAACGTAGGAAGAAACACCACCAGCTGCCTTTGCTCAGAACACACATGTCTGGGCCTCACTGCGTGCCAAATGCTCTGTCTGCATTGTCTCAGATAATCCTGAAAACAACTCTCAAATAGTTTTCCTGATAGGAACATTTAAGCTTATTTTAGAAATTTTATTTTCTTGTCTTCAGTTGTTCTGTAGTCCCAAGAGCAGGTCTATAAATATATTTCTCATTTGCCATTTTTATACACAGCAGGACTGAGACTGGAGAGGCATATAAGGCATTTACTTTGGGTTCAGGACATAGGGCATGTCAAAAAAACCTCAGTCATCAAGATAAGTAGCATTTTCATGCAGTATTTTAAAAAATCAAAAGATAGCTTCAGTGCTTTCTATACTGTCCATCAGACTACCCTTCCTTAGCACCTATTTCACAGCCTCCTCCTTTGTAGGCACCGGAAGCAGTGAGGGTGCAGGGAAATGGGCCCCACCTACTTACTGCTGATGGCCCTGTAACCCAGTAAGCAAGCTGGAAGACAATACGGAAACATTTTAGAGTGTATGAAGATGTCTTGGAACACTCAAGGAGTGTGATTTAGCCATATCTCAATGTTCTGGGTGCTCGGGAATGCACAGGCAAGGTTCCTGCTCTCACAGAGCTTACCTTCTAGAGTAGTGAGAAGAGTAAACAAAACAAACAGGGAAATTTCGAAGAATGGCAAGTACACAGACAATAAAACAGGACAGTGTGATCAAAAGGAAGAGTGCTGGCAGGCTGTAAGCCATACAAAGGCTGAGATTTTAACTTTTTTGCACAGTTCTATATCCTTAGCACCTACAACACAGCTGATCACTTGGTAGGCCATTAAGGAATGTTTGTTGAAGAATGAAAGTGCTTAGTGGTAGCAGTACAGGGAGCATAGAGAGAGTGAGAGGAAAGGAGATTGGAGAGTAAAGGCAGAAGCCAGGGCAGGAATGGCCTCATGGGCTACAATTCAGGATTTTACTTTTCTTCCAACAGGAAGCCTGAGGAATTATGTTTTTGACCTAGTAATTTATCTCTTTAGTGTTTTTTTCCCAAGGAAATAAATCAACCGAGTAAAAACCTAGTTGCCCAGTATAGATTAAATCTTTTAAAAAGATTTTGGTATGTAAAAACTAATTCAAGATGGATTAAAGACTTAAATGTCAGACATGAAATTATAAAAACTCTAGAAGAAAGCATAGAGAAAACTCTTCTAGACATCAGCTGATGAATAAAATTTGTGAATAAGACCCCAAAGGCAAACCTAGCAACAACAAAAATAAATAAAACAGACTTAATTAAAAAGCTTCTGCATAGCAAAGGAAATAATCAACAGAATAAATAAGCAACCTCCAGAATGGGAGAAAATATTCACAAACTGTACATCGGACAAAGAACTGATATCCAGAATCTCTGAAAAACTCAAACAAATAAACAAACAAACAAACAAAAAACCCTATCCCAAAGTCTTTTTGAAAGAAGATAGACAAATGGCCAAAAAACATGAAAAAATGCTCAACATCACTAATCATCAGGGAAATGCACATTAAAACTACAGTGAGATACCACCTTACCTTTATCAGAATGGTCATTATTAAAAAGTCTAAAAGCAACATGCTGGCATGTATACTAGAAAAAAGGAATGCTTATACACTTAGCAGGACTGCAAACTAGCACAACCCCTCTGGAAAAAAGTATGGAGATTCCCCCAAAGACTTAAAAGTAGACCTACCATTCAATCCAGTAGTCCAAAGGAAAAGAAGTCATTTTATCAAAAAAACACTTGTACTCAACTATTTATTGTAGCACAATTCACAGTTGAAGAAATATGGAATCAACCTAAGTGCCCATCAAATTCACGAATAGATAAAGAAAATACGGTGTACATATTAATATTTATCATGGAGTACTACTCAGTCATAAAAAGGAATAAAATAGGCCAGGTGTGGTGGCTCACACCTGTAATCCTGCACTCTGGGAGGCCAAGACAGGTAGATCATCTGAGCTCAGGAGTTCAAGACCAGCCTAAGCAAAATTGAAACCCCATCTCTCCTAAAAATAGGTAAACTAGCTGGGTGTTGTGGCAGGTGCCTTTAGGCCCAACTACTTGGGAGGCTGAGGCAGGAGGATCACTTGAGCCCAAGAGTTTGAGGTTGCTGTGAGCTAGGACACCATGGCACGCTATCCAGGGTCACAGAGTGAGACTCTGTCTCAAAAAAAAAAAAAGTAACGAAATAATGCCTCTTGCAGCAAGTTGGATGGAACTGGAGACAATTATCTTAGGTGAAGTATTTCAGAAATGGAAATACCATACATTCTCACTAATAAGTGGGAGTTAAGAGATGGGTGCACATGGTCACAAAGAAAGGTAAAGAACATGAGAAACCAAGAATGGAGGAGGATGGGGAAAAGGATAACAACTGCTCTGCTAGGTACAAGGAACACTATTCTGGTAATGGGTACACCAAGAGCCCTGACTTAAGCATTCTATCCATGTAACAGAACTACTTGTACCCCCTAAATTAATAATTTGAAATAAATAAATAAATAAAAATAAAAAGACTTGGAACCAACTTAATCCAGATCCAGGGAATGGAGAAAAGTTTAACAAATCATAATTTCATGAACTCAGTCGAATATTACACGTTAGGATGATATCTGTGATGCTTTAAAATGTTTCATCTGTTTCCTGGAAAAAGCAGGATGAAAGACAATATGCATAATAACATATTACTATGAAAAATAGCTGTGAACTGTTCTGAAATATGATATTGAAGATGAAAAAAGTTGTGTTAGGGTAGTAGAATTTGGGGTGAAATTATCTTTAATATTGTCACATTATTTTAATTAAAAAATATGTTGCTTAATTTGTGTAGAGTTTCTGTAGAGGGTGATGACAAGGTTTTGGAACTAGTGGTGATGGTTGCACAATATTGAGAACATAATTAATGCCACTGAATTGTACACTTAAAAAATGATTAAAATAGCAAAATCTATGTCACATGTATTTTATCATAAACATAAAAAAACACACCAGATGTCACCTGTAACCATCATGTGATCCACAGGCTTGGAGGCAGCTCCCAAGGATTCCACCTTCTGGCCTTTACACCTGTGCCCACCTGTTCAATTCTTACTTTATGCATGAGTAAAGTTTACTATCATGAAATCATCATAATGAAATCATACATTTTCAAGTTCCAGTGTCTTAAGAGAAAGAAGTTGAAATTAGATTCTTCCTTTGCTTTGAACTAAACTTTAATAACTCATGACTTCTTATCTAACTTGCATTTTGATTTAAATGGGAGCACTATTTTGGTGATTTTCTCCAATCTTCACCATTTAATATCTTTAATCTATAATACGACAGCTTTTTCAAGAGATGGAGAAGCATTCTTTCTTCTGTGTCAGCATACGGTGCTATGCTGTTTATAGGTATCTTTTGCCTCTAGAAAAAGCACTACCTTTTTTTCAGATTTTTCTTATTATCTTGGATCATGTCCAGTCTGTAAGGAAATAAATATGTGAAGAGAGAGTTCTGTGGAATGTTAACTGCACTGCTATTTTTCTTCTTTTTATCATGCCCCAAGATTCACCAAAGTTGATATAAATTCACCATGCCTTCTTTAAAAAGCGTAACAGCAAGGCATTCTTCCTGTAGGAGTCAGACTGTAAAAGGTGATTTCCTTTTACTCCATTTGGTTTAAGCCTGTAAAAAGCATTAAGTGAAAAATCTGATATATTTGTTAGGGCATTTATTGCATTACTAAGTTATATTTTCAGTTCTCAGTGAAAGGTTTATTGAGAACACAAACTTTGAAGAGGTTTGTTCAGGATTAAAGACATATTTTTTCTTCTCTTTTGGAGAAATAATATCACACAAAATGATAGCCTTTCAGGAGCTATTTTTAGCCTTGTTTACAGTCCAAAGACACACCATTCTGGTGAAGCAAACATCAGCTTTCTAAAACCTGCCTCTAATGATGAGATTTGTAACTTCTATAGGGTTTCAGAATAATGAAAGACTAGGGAGGCATCATTTCTGTTAACCCTATTTACCATTATGCAGACACACCACTAAGTTAAGCTTTTTTTTCCAGAGCCTTTGATGGTTTTCACACTGTCCACCTAACTTGGAGTAAATATTTATAACTAATCTATTGGAAACATAAGCCATTCCTAAAGTTTAATGGAGATTGATTTTGTTTTTTTAAATGAAGATTTGGACTTCAACTTTGATTTTTTTTTTAATCATCAAAAGTGAGAATTGTCTATTTCAGGCAGAACAGTGGTAATGGACCCCTTTGGATTCAGGAAAATTGCATAATCTTTATTCTTTAAATAATATAAATACCAAGAGAATCACAGGGGTATAACATTCACTAATAATTTACTTTGCTTCACTTTTGGTTTCTGAAAAACATTCTAAAACCTGGTGACATAGATGAAATAATAAGATGCCTAAAATTGATTTACACAAGATATGGTAAGAAAAGGTCAATCTTCACAGCAGTCCTGTGAAGTAGGAGAGGGCTATTAATTTTATCCTTATCTGTATCCAGAAGTTGGAAAGGTCACAAGTTGCCTAATGTCCTTCAGGTAATGATGGGATCCCATAAGGGGCAGGGTTATAAGGTCCAGAGCTTATCAGAGTATATAACTATAAATGAAATAACTAGGAAGTTGGAAATCAGTTCTGTTGAATGCAAATCTTTAGGTTTTGAGGATATTCTATACTGATTTGTGAGTTTAGACATTTCGTTTAAGTATTCCACAAGCCTTACCTTTCTGATGACAGGGTTAATTACTATAAGTGTATTTTTATTCTCTTTTACTGAAATAAAATGTATCCATCTTCTCCCCTCATGTCCTCCAGTTAGAGCTGTGTTTTTCAACCTTTTTTATCTCATGGCACACTTGAACTTATCGTTAAACTTCCATGGCTCATTTAAATTATATTTATCAAAACTAAGAGTAAGAAAAAGGAATATACTTACTGTTCTTGGAAACTCTCATGAAAATAATTTAATTAATGATCTTCAGAAATTTTTGTGGCACACCTTAGATCCTCTCGCATCAGTTGAAAATCACTGAGTTAGGGGCTTGGAAAGGAGACATTGGTGCCTCTTCTGCTAACCAAACTGTTAAAGTGAAAGAGTTTGTAGAATCATATAATCACTGATCCATTACATTTAGGAATCTTTTCTAAAACATAACTGAGATGCAAGTATGCCTGACAGGTTTGTGGTATCCTACTAATGAAAAATATTAATGTTTGGTAAGCTGTAATAGATCACAGAGTAAATGTTTTAAAAATTATGCTACTCAGTATGTGGAAGTATAGGTTAAGTGCATAGGATTATAGTATTTTATATAAATTACTGAAAAATAAAATTTAACAACTCAAAAACATCACTACCACTAAGCACTGGAGAAGAATTGGAAAGGAAATTAGAGTCTGTGCGTAACAGTGTAGTGAAATAGTTAACTGTTTCCTATAAGCAGGCAGAATAGAAATATAATCTACTTTGTGGTCATTAAGTGAAAACAAGTTAAAATACACAAGGGCTATTGTTGAAAGGAATACAACAAAAAGTTAACTTTTATTAGCTTATGAAATGTTTTGACAATATGTGTCAGTGGATTTGGGAAATGACAATGTGAAAACAGCTTCAGATTAGTAATCCAAAATGTTGCTATAATGATTATATCGTAAGTTCATAGATTTTCAGAAGCCAAATTACCCTTTATTTGTTTTCAGAATGAACTTAAACATCTGAGGATGCCTCTTTTCCCAGGGAGGGTAGGAAATTGTAATAAATAAAATCAAGGTTGAGAAATTTGGAGTAAATATTATCAAGCTAAGCTCTGAAATCCAAAAAAGAGAATTTAGTATTTTTCTTTTTCTGCCCCACTTTTTGGCAGTTTAAAATAGCCTTAAGAATGTCAGCACTAGCATTTTCAAAAACTTGATTCATTCCGATCCTGCTGAGGGTTCTTCAGCACTTTCTGTACTTTTCCACCAGGGAGAGTTGACTGTAAGGGCAACTGTATTGACTACAAGTTGGATCTGAAAGAAACCTAACAGTGTGGATTTGTATGACTGGCTTTGGGGATTATTCATCTTGTCCATGTAAGGCTGAACTCTTCCCGTTGCCTTTATTATACTATAGGACAGTGAAGGTGTTAGTGAGAATATAGAAGAATAGTCTCTACAGCAGTAGAGTCCAAAATTAAAGGAAGAGAGAGAAATACAGAAAAATGTAAGGCGCTCTTAAGGAAAACTTTAAGAATAACCCGATAATTCCCTTACCAGTTAGGTAACATATAGCTTTCTCTGTACATACTTTAGCAATAGTTCCTTTGGCATGACATATAATGGACATTAAGATTAAAGAGTCAGAAGTCTTGATCCTCTCCATTTTGTAACCGTGACCCTTTGGTCATCTGTATCAAATCTGGTAATACGTGGAAAAGCATTTTGTGAACTGTACAGCTGCCTACAAGTATCATTATTACTATGTAGCATTGACAGTCAAGGGAGCTGACCATTATGGGAATGAGTGTCTACCAGGGAGATTGTGGCATTAAACAATTTCATTAGAATAATGAATAATAACCGACCAATTTTTAATGCACTGAAACCACAACCTGTTTATGAAACTGAGATAAAATGTTATCTGTTTACCTTGAGAAGAATAATTTTTTTTTCTTTCTCTCTCTTCCTTTCCTTTCCCTTTTTCCTTTTTCCCTTTCCCTCCCCTTCCCTTCCCTTCCCTTCCCTTCCTCTCTCTCTCTCTTTCTGTATTTATTTTCATAAGCAGTACATTGACAAGGCAGTCTCAATGTTAAACAACTCCATGTCTTCATTATTCATGTAACTAAGAGACTTTCCTTGCATTTCATTGTCCAGCCCAGCACTCAGGGTTGAGAAGTTCACTGCACAAGCCTAAATCTTTTCTTTTATTATTAGTTTTTATTTTTTATTCCAGTGTCAGAGATTCAGTCATGTTATGCTTGACCAATTACTGACCATTCTTTACAAAATGAATAAATTTAATCCTATTAGAGAGAGAGGAAGGGAAGAGAAGGGAAGGGAAGAGGAAAAAGGAAATAAGTTACTTTTTGGAAAATTAAAACACTGTTTTGACCATAGTACTCCAAGACAAAAAAAGCTTTAAGAAGAGTTATAAGTGAGCATTTTGCTTTTGATTTATAGATTAGAAAAAGTGCTGCATCTGACAGTTCTGTTCAGTGTAGTTAAGGAAACAGATTTGTCTTTGTGGGTGGGTGGACTTCACAAATCATCCACATCATTTTCTAGAGATCAGATGTTGTTTAATTCAGTGGCCAGTGCCATGCAGAGAGACTACAAAGACAATTGTTTGTGCCAGCCTTGGCTCCAGATAGCGATGAAAATGTCTCTCCTGAGAATTTCTACAAGTTTATGTTTAAATTTATACATCTGCATCATCATGCAAGTCAACAGCAAGAACTTGGGATACAGTATTAGGCACAAATTTTGGTGAAATCAAAAAATTAGGTGAAAACAAAAGAAAATCTCTGTGGAGAAACATATTCTCAATCCAGGCCCTTCAGGATTCCCACAGATTAACATTAACTAAGCATGAGCTCACAATCCAGAATTATAAAGTATGTTAGAAAAAATCCTTGTGAGTGAGGATCAGTAGCAAAGGCAACAAAATTGAACGCGGCTCTCCCCCAGAACTTCAGATACTAGGAGTTATCAAACATGTAACTATGTTTAAAAGGTTGTAAAGAAATAAAAGATAAAATTAAAAATTTGAACAAGAAACTGTCAAAACAGAACAGGATGTCAAAGAATTAAAAAGAACTAAGAAGAACAAAATGAACCCGGAAGACAGCATATTAGATGCATCTGATTTGAGAATTAGGTGAACTGGAAGATGGTTCTGAAGTAATTACCCATAATGGAGAACAGAGGGATTAGCATTTGAAAAATATGAAATAGTAAGAATGGGGAAAATTTAATGAGATGGTGTTGGTTTAGAATTACAAAATCAGAGAAGAGAGAGCATTAGGGGAAAATATCATTTGAAGAGTAATGACTGGGACATTTTTCTAGACTTGATAAAGGACATGAAACCTCAAATTGGGGAAACACAATGAATACCAAGCTAAATAAAAAGAACACTTTGACATGGAAATTGCAGAACTCTGAAGAGGAGAAGAACTAGAAGGTAGCAACCACAGAAACATATGGAATAATATCCCCAAAGGATTAAGAGAAAATGTTTTGAACCTGGGTGTAGAGTTACACACCCAGTCAAATCGTTATCCTGTGTTAAAACAAAACTGAGAGAATTTACTGCCAACAATCCTCACTGCAAGGACTTCTATAGTTTGTATTTCAGGTACAAAGACATATTCTGAGAAGGAATGTCTGAAATATGGGGAAAAAGATAAATAAATTAGTGAAATGGGTAAATTAAATAATAATATAATAATTGTGTCTAATATGTGTTCTTAAGGGCACTGAAAATAGAATATTAGATAATCATAACAGAAGAGATGGGACTGTATTGCTTGGCAGGAGAGTACAGATAAAATTTAACTCTGAACTCTTTTAAAAAGTAAAATGTTCAAAGGTTAAGAAACTATCCACTTGGAAAACTGAGGGTGAAGACATGAAAGTTCGAAAGTTTCTTCTAAGATCCTTCATATGACAAAACGCCAAGCCAACCTCCCCCAAGAGAGGCCACCACTAGCTGCAGGTGGGGCACTTCTGTGCTCTTGGTCACACATGTGTGAAGAGTTGGAAGAGCAGTGGAGATTATGGCAGGCCCACAGCATGACTTCTGTGCAACCAGGTGAACGATAGAAATTCATTACTATTCCACCAAGAAGCTCCATGAGAGGGATTAAATAAAACGCTAGAGGTTTGAATTAAAATCAGGAAAGCATTTTACAAGAATTCTCACCTAGATGGGTAAACCTAGGGGAACTTCCTTTCTGTGCCTCATTACTGTGTTAAAGAATTGCTGCTGCTTGCTAGGAGATTCATTGTACTTCCTGCTACTCCCAACTCATACTCAAACCTCTGCATATTTCAAGTGTGGTATATTGAAGTATATTTCAGAGTTGTTTTTTATGTCATTCTTTACACCAGTGGTTCCCAACCTCCTAATGCCACGGCCCTTTAACACAGTTCCTGTGTCCAGTTCCTGCGACCCACAGGTTGAGAACTGTTGCTTTACACCATTTCTGTATCCCTGTTTCAGATTTTTTAAATTCTTAAATAATCCTTTTGAGCATTTTTTAACATGGCTCAGATGAACTGGTCAGCTCTTGTGAAGTTACACACAGACAGTCCACAAGGATAAACTTAAGCAAATTTATGGAGGAACTTTAAAAATATTATGGTATCACAATAGTAAGAATATGGGAAAGAAATTCCAACACAGCTCTTGTGACAGAGAAGGTGTCCAGGTTCAGCCTGGGCCCTTTGGGGATGGTTCTTTTTTATTTAACCAGGATGTCGATGACTGGGTACATCTTGTAAAAATGAAGTATCTTGAAGAATCTGGTTGTTGCATTGCTCTCATCGTGTTGCAGGTCTTGGGAGAGCTCTAGCGTTTATGGCCCAAGCATCAGTTGAAGATGGAATGAAATATAAAGATACAGGAAAGTTCATGAGACAAAACTGGAGTGGAAATTTTAAAAGCAAGCACCTTTTGTATTTGGAGAATTCGTTTCTGAAATGCAGCTGCACTTCGTAAACACCAATAGTTGTAGAAAAAAACTGTTAAGGTCAGTGAAATAGGGCTCCCTGGTGCTATTCCTTGGAAATGGAGTTTAAGACAGGACCCAGTGTGTCATACGTGTTAGCCAACATGTAGACTTAGTGAGTGGTGAATCAAGTGAGGCTTCCATAGGAGTACCGAGGGGGAGAATTGCTAGAACTCAAACTTGACAAAATTGCACCCTCTGTGTTTGGATTATCATCAGCCTATTAGGGCACTTAGCAAAAGATACTTTTTTTCAGCATTCATATCTACTGACCTTTTCTGAAATCATATAATATTGAATAACATCTTCTTTATATCTGTTCACATAGATATTGCTCACATCAATGTAGAGCATTTCAGTGCCAAAATACCCAGCATGGCACTTTTATGTTTTTCATATCATATAAAATTAAAATCCAAGGAACCGCCAACAGCACTCTAGACCTTCCGTGGTTTATTCCTTCATTCACTTCAAACATCGATAGTGGTGCCTATATGGCAAAGGCCTGTGTGTGTTTATATCTGCCACATTTAAAATAGCACATACCAGGTTTGTGTAACTATTGATTTTGTTGGCTTTTCTCCAAGTCTTATGATTATTTCTTAATGTCTCTATATAAATCTCATTTTTGCTGTTAAGAAAGCCTCCATTTTGAAAATGACAAACCTCTGGGTGAAAAGTTCATGTAAGTTCACATTATACAAAAGCATGTATCTTTAATGTCTCCAGACAAAAAAATCTTAAAGTTAATTTAAGGTCTGCACTTTGGGGTACAACTTAAAAGAGAGGGCCCAAAGAATGAGGAGGAGAGAGCTATTAAGTATTTTTAGCAAAATGTGTTTGTCTCGTGCAGGACATATGCCTTTTAATTTAGTAATTTTTAAGGTAAACATGTTTTATTGTAGCTAAAATAATTCTTAATTATAACATTTTTGAAAACCCTGATTTTTTTTTATGTCTATTAGAAGTTGTTTCCCAACTATTTTTGTTTGAAGTGTGATTTCCCAACCTATCTTGCAAAAAGACAAGTCAATTTCTGCTAAAGAATTGAGCAAATGTATACTATTTTATATGCTCCCGTTGAGATGTATAACTTAATATTTGCATGGTGATGTGTTTTATTAAGTGTTAATGTATATTGATGTTACTTCAAACTATTATCACACATTCTAAACAGTTATATTTGGCAATTGTGAATTGAGCCTCAATAAACATTATAGCATATGTCCTTTTGGTAAAATGATTTTATTGTTCTTCTGGGTAGATACCTAGCAATGTGATTGCAGGATCAAATGGAAGGTCTACTTTTAACTCTTTGAAGATTCTCCATACTTCTTTTCATAGAGGCTGTATTAGTTTGCAGTCCCACCAACAAGATATTGAATTTTAAAATTCAATCCAGAAGAAGAGGTAGGAAAAGGGGAAAAAGGTAAAGAAAGACAAAAGAGAATGCAAAATCAACCTGGTAGGCTCAGCGCCTGTAGCCCAGTGGTTAGGGTGCTGGCCATATGGTGGGTTTGAAACAGCCCAGGCCTGCTAAATAATAATGACAGCAATAACAAAAAAATGGCTGGGTGTTGTGGCAGGCACCTGTAGTCCCAGCTACTTGGGAGGCTGAGGCAAGAGAATTGCTTAAGCCCAAGAGTTTGAGATTGCTATGAGCTATGACGCCATGGCACTGTACCGAGGGTGATATAGTGAGACTCTGTCTCAAAAAAAAAAAAAAGTCAACCTGATAGCAGTAATTTCAGATATATCAGTGATCATAAAATGTAAATGGACTAAATTTTCTCCTTGGAAGACAAGGATTAATTAGATAAAAATTAAGCCCAACTATATAATACAACTATTTATGAGTCGTCTTAAAATTATGTGTATTTAACATTAAAAGTTAGCAAGTGACCAAGGGTTATGTCAGGCAAATACTAAACAAAAGAAAGCAGAGGTGACCCAATTAATGCAAGAGGAAAAATGAAATTTAGCCCAGAAACCTGTATTAAAACTAAAGAGGGTACAATGTAAGGATTAAAGACTTGATGCCCCAGAAGTATGTAATAGTGCTAGTCTGTTAGGCATTTAATTAGATTTACAATGTAGAAAACAAAAATTGATGGGATTACAAGGAAAGATAAAAAAAAGTCTATCATGGCTTGGCGTCTGTGGCTCAGCGGGCTAAGGTGCCAGCCACGTACACCTGAGCTGGCGGGTTCGAATCCAGCCTGGGCCCGCCAAACAACAATGACGGCTGCAACCAAAAATGGCCGGGCGTTGTGGCGGGCGCCTGTGGTCCCAGCTACTTGGGAGGCAGAGACAGGAGACTCGCTTGAGCCCAGGAATTGGAGGTTGCTGTGAGCTGTGATGCCACAGCACTCTATCCAGGGTGACAGCTTAAGGCTCTGTCTCAAAAAAAAAAAAAAGTCTATCATCACAGTGGGAGATTGAGAACAACAATCATTCTAACAGTCTGATAAGGTAGGTACATTTATGACTTCAAATGAAACTTCCAATTAAAATGTCATGTAGGGATTCCCAAAACTGTCACATCGCAAACAACTTAGATAGACTCAAAGAGAAGTTCTGGTAATGACAAAGACTCTGGCATAGACAACACATGTGGTGAGTTAGGAACAATCAAATTAACTCCTGAAATGCAAATGAGGAAATAGCAAAAGTTCTAAACTAAAATGTTGAATAATAATTTAAATATTTATGCATAAGATGACTATCACAAATAAAAATTTGATTATTTCATTGACAGTAAAATTTAGTCAATTTGGGGGGAATGAGACTGCCTTATATTGATGAATTCCTTACATTGAAGCACATACACAGTACATTATATTTAACTGTAAGAAACAGTTTATTGCAAAAATAATGGTACAACTATAAATATTTATAATTCTTGAAAATAGTGAAGCCATGCTTCAGTTGTGATTCATGAATTGTTGGAGCTGGATGGACTGCAGACATAATATAGTTTATCACTCTTGTTCAATAGAGAGGAAACTAGAACCAAACATATGTTACTTTGTATTTTATGTTTTACATTCATGACTTCAGAGTTAAGTACACCAAGTATGGTGATCACTTTTTTTTCTTTTACATACATGCAATGTTAACAACACATAATTATGGTGCTTAGTAATCTTCATTTTTTCTTTTAGTACAGGTTATTTATATGGAATTAAAAAATAGTAATTGCATCAAGCTAAAACTCAGAGCTAGTTGTGCTAGTTTATCAAAGCTATATAAAATTGATATGAATGCACTGTTCACTATGACTATATATAAATTGTATACTCATTAGATGTGCAACTTGAATAAGGTAGCTGACCCTGGGCCCTCTTAAAGGAAAAAATCAATTGTAGGGAATTTTGAGACTGCCTTGTTTTCCACGGGTGGATTTCTCTTTGACAGTCAGAAATATCTAAAACCAATCCATTGGTCTGTTTTTAAAAAAAAAAAAAAGCAAAGATTGCAGCAGCCAATCACTGAACTTATTTTTGCAATCTTCATGTATGGAGATTTAGAGAGAACGTCTCTTACATTGGATCTTTGGGGTAATATTTTTCTTTGCTTTTCTTCCTTTTTTTTTCTACCGCCCAAAATCATTACCTCCTTTCCTCTTTTCCACTCCTGACCACTCCCCCCATGATAATTTTAAATTAATACTAAGGAGCTACTCAAGGAAGGGAGGGAGGAGATTGTTAGTCATTAAGGAAAGATTTTTTTTTTTTTTTTTTTTGGCTAATTGTGTGTTTAGTCGTGGCTTTGAGGATTTAAAAAAACAAAATGCTCACTGGCAGCTGAAACTTTCCTTCTCCTCCTCCTGGGTCTCTGAGAGTAATGCACCTACTGTACCACGATGCAGAAACCCACAAATCCTGGGATAAAGCCTTTAGAAACTACTGCTGAGAGAAAGAGAGCACGGCATGTGCAATCTGCTTTAGAGTCAAAGACTTGTAGTTGGGTTTGAACCTCCTCTGAACCTGCTAACTCAGTGATCGCCACCATCTCTCACTCCGACTTCGCTTTACTACTATGGAATGGAAACGGTTACCTTCTCGGACCGTAATAAATTTGAGTGTGAAAAGTGCCTAGGAAAGTGCCTGACATACGTTCAACTATTTATAAGTAGGAATCATTATTAGGAGTACTTTTATTATCATTATTAGGTTAATTCTCCAGGCTTGATTGCTCTGGCCTGAAAAACACAGATTCCAGGAAAAACAAGGCTTTGCTGGACTGAATGGTGCGGCTCCCCATTTGAAAGCATACACCACATGAAAGACTTTATTTCTGTGCCTTGTTCTTTAATCTTGGGACACATATTTTCTATCTCCCGTTATTTTAAAGGTCGTCTTGAGTTGATTCTTTTAAGCATATCCCCTTTGTTAACCTGTATGTTAGTGTTATAACTGTTGATAGTTGACAGGACACTTGTTCTAACAATTTTATATTTCAATCAAAAAATGTAAATTCTTAGAAGAGAAGAAACTTTAGTAACTAGAGATTTTAATAGCAGTTTTGTTTTAATTCCCCTAGTTATTTGGTATTAATTTCCTGTAAATGTATCCAGATGTATAGGTAGTGCATAGATTCTATGAACAAATTCTGCCAACTATTCCATAAATTGTCTTCTGATATTTTCTACTTCTGGGCCTACTTTTATTCATTCTTAAAGTATCACCCTTTTGCTTATAGTAGAAATATTTTAAATCAGTGATACTGGACTATCGCATATATAAATCAATTTAGAATAAAAGATGTTCTATTTATTTTCAACAGACAATTTAAATTGTTTTCTTGGCTAGTAATAAATTGATGTTCAGAAAAGCTAAGTGAGCTTTATGTCTGAATTCGGTGGATTTTCCTATTTGATCTGATTTCTCTTTTTCACTTGCGTTTTTAGGCTCAGCTATGTGAATCATGCAGAGGATCTGGCCTCCAAGCTCCTACAGTGTTCCCCAAAGAACAGACTATCTGCACAGGCTGCCTTGAGCCACGAGTATTTTAGTGACCTGCCCCCGCGGCTATGGGAACTGACAGATAGTGAGTATGACAAACGTACAATATCCAGTCAACGCAGAAATACCATTTTAGCATCTATATGTGACATGCACGTGGAGAGATTCATATATTTACGTGTGCACAAACACATGTATGCCTTGCACGTGTGTGTGTATGTGTGTGTATACACAGAGAGAGGGAGAACGGGAAAGGGGAGACATGTGCATATGTGTTCAGTGGGATCCTGCCACTCGGCTGCCAGCTCACCAGACACAGGGAGAAAATGGATTCCTTCTTTGCTATCTCTGCTTTGCAGTCTGCAGCTATGCGTCTTTGTATTTGATTATATGTGTGTCCAAAAAAATGATCTGAGCAGTCATAAAGGAAAAGGAAAATATGATTTACATATTTAGTGCTTTATGCATACAGTACTTTTTAACTGGCTGCAGTACACAGAGGAGGAAATGATTCATTTCTGTTTGATGCTCAGAGACCATCTTGGTCATAACAATAAAGGGCTGCTAGGCAGTGAGCTGAGGAGCAGAGTTGGCAATTGGCGAAGGCACCGAATTGACATGTAGGAGCTGAAGACATGTAATTCATTTTAACTGCAAATGCTGTTGGTATTCACACTGACAGCTCTTCTCTGTATCTTTTAAAACAAAACACATTCCTGGGTGGGTTTTGTTTTGTTTTTACGAAAGCGTTCGTATTTACACAGCCTTTTTCAATTACATTTTAAATATTTGGGGGAGGATTTATGGCTGGGAGGATCTCAGCTTTCTTCCAAAGTGTGAAATGGAATTCTTGTGAAATTTTGCAAAACACTATTGCAGTAGGAGTGTTTCCGTTCAATTGTGATGTCTTCTTTCCAAACAACAATTGAAAGATGTTTCTTCTCATACCCTTTTCTGATTGCCTTTAAAATTAACACAGTGTATTTATATGTAAATATTTATAATCACATTTATTAATCCTTGGGCATATATCATTTACAGGAGACATAAGTTATTTCTTTAGTCTCTTGGATTTTAGAATCCCTCCCCCCTCCGCTGGCGATTCCTTAATGACAGTAACCCTTTATTTTGGAACTAATTTCCAAGTAACGACTCCTCTTAGGTTTTCTTACCTTAAGTCTATTTTTATATCCCATGTTTATTTCTGAATACTTGTTTTTAAAACCCTAACGTGACTATAATCTATGACTCCCCTTATGCTTAGCAAACCCTCATTAACGTTTCACATGATCCCAGCTCCTATTTACTTTACACTCTTCCTAACTTCTGGTCTGAAAGTCTACCCACTGACTATTATAATAGCTACCCGCAATTAAAAAAAAAAATTACAGATGAAATCCCTTTGGAAAAATAATGAATTGGTGACACTTTTTTCCTATACTGAAAAAGAAATGATGCAAATAGGCTCATTAGTTTATGTCTCATCACATTCCAACATATGGCTTGTTTTCCCATTTAGCCTAAGTTGTAACTGGGTATCACTCCTCTGTGGTGACATCTCAATCCCATCTGACTTGATGATTGAGTTTAAGCCAGGATTTGGACGGTCTGTGAATTCTGAATTCTGTAGTAGTACTTTTCTGTTAATATGGACTTATTACCCACTTGCCACTTAGTTTATCAGCCAGTGGTTAAATCCAGTTTCTATCAGTGAGTAAATGCCTACACATTATCACTCGGCAGCAGACTGCCAGCGGAGACAGCCTTGTCCCCGTCATTAACAAGCACAATGTATGCAGAACACCAGAGGGGAATTAAAACCACAAAAAATACCTCAGGGTGGTATTTTTAATATGAGAATTTAATTTGTAATTTCACAGATTAAGAATTTTGGCTGCATTAATCCCTTTATCAGCTCACAGCAGGCTATTTGCAAAAGCATAACCATAAGGCGATATTCATTGGCAGAAACACGTCTTTGCATAACGTTAAACATCAGGAGCAGTGAAACCTTTTGAAGGGGGGAGAATGAAGATGAAAAATCATTTATATTTTTAAAGCAAGATTCTACTAAATGCCTCCAGTAACAATTTTGAGTTACAGAAATGCTATTTCTGTGTCTAGAAGATAATCATTATGAAGCGTAAATCCACCTCAAAAAAGGACAATCCCAGTATTAAATACTACAGTCATTTCCATTTAGAACAACGTGGCTATACGTGTAAACATGTTTACAAAACAAAGAATTCCCGGACTTTGGAGACTCTAGGAATTAGTTCCTTTAAGTGAAGTAACCAGTGTCAGCCATGCTGTCGTCGAGGGTAAAGTTCTGCACTCTATATTCAGAAATTCTTAAAGTTCTTAAAATTCAATTTCATGTTAGTGTAGGCTCCTGTTAAAGTTTGCCGTCTGGCAAACAGCAGCGGCAGCACCCTTATGTGCTTCCTTTTCAAGGAGATTTGGAAGGAGATCCCCCTGGGAAGAAGCATTGCAGAGCCACTAGACGGATTGGCTCAGCAACCAAGTCATGGTTTAGACTGACCAGCCCCGGGAGCCTGTCTCAGCCTGCTCACACTGCTATGACAAAGTGCCAAAGACTGGGTGGCTTCAGCAGCAGACATTTAATTCTCCTGGCACTGGGGCATGGGAGATCTGAGATGAAGATCCAGCAGATTTGGTCCCTGCTACGGTCTCTCCCCCTGACTTGCAGACGAAGAGAGGATCCTCCTGATGCCATCTTACCCCAGTTCCCTCCCTAAAGCCCCATCTCAAAACCTTCCTCGCTGGATGGGGCCGCGGCCTTCAATACATGAATTTGAGGAGGAACATAGTCCAGTCCATAGCACTTTCTTTTTCAAAGATGGCTTATGGTTCATCAACCATGGAAAACCCTTATGCAAGTAGGAAACAAAACCAGGCTACAAGGAGAAGATCTGGAGACAAAAATAAGCTAAAAGTGGGCTTCAGCCTTCTTGCCTTACTTTAACGTATGAGAACATATGAAAAGAACATTAGATGTTGTTGGAGCCTGAGTAACCACAACAGAGCTCGGCAGTCAGCCGTGCATTCATGTAAAAATTAAGTTGTGTGCTTACTGCCAGACTCTTCCTTTGGAAGACTACGTAACAATGTAGTGTGGGTTCCTTGATTGTACTGTTCCTTCAGACTTCAACAGGTTACATAACACTAAAATGTGGAGGGGGGGGGATTAATGCACTACTGAAACAGGAATTATGAACGCATCGAGCAGGAATAATGGCACAGTTACCTGGGGATCTAGCAGTTAAAGTTCACTAATTCTGGTGTCCCCTGTCATTCTCCCTCTCTCCTGAAGCCCCAACAGTCTTGCCCCATTTATTCACAAAGATTTAATTGCAGGGAAGTAAACGGAGGGCTGATTGAGAAGAAATTCATTACTTTTCCCAAATACACCACAGGGCATTCTCCTGCGTATACTATCAAGTTACATAAATAATTGAAGCTGAACTACCCTTGTCAAAGTAAATGAACAAAATACACTTCATAGCACAGAGTCCTTGATTTTATTGCACTCATTTGCTAATTCACAAAACTCAAATCCAGCAAAGAGGGCCAAGAAATTGGTGGTGTGAAGAACAGGGAGTTGCAAATGAGACCGCCTGGATTCTGGCTTCATCTCCGTTATTAACTAGCCAGTGAACTTTGGATAGTTGCCTTATTGTCTCTGAACGTCCAGTTTCTCATTTGGAGAGCAAGTAAGATGGACACAGTTATCTCTGAGGACCTTTCCAGCTCTAATATTTGTAGGGCTCCCCACCTATTCCCATGGACGTATATATGCCTTTACGGTAGCAGCATGCCATCTTCTTAAAAATAAAAGAAGCACCCCCATTCCAGATGTATTTGCCACTTCCAATTACTAGATTTTCTTGCTATTTTGAGTCCTTTCTAACCAAGCTTTTGTGCCAACAACTCCTGAACTGCTGTTTTCCAAGTCTCTGTCTGTTGGTCTTTTGCGAGCTTTGTTTTGATCTCCTTGGATCACTAGGGAAGTTTTGGGACAAATTGTGTTACGGTCCATTATTTCACTTCCAAGAAACACAGTCAACAGTACTTTTTCTGATTCACTCCGGCAAGTTCCAACTTCACTGGCTTGTCAGTGTTGCTATGAGGACTTCATTTGTGTCCATCTACATGGACTTTAGATTTCATGATTTTCGTGTATCTCAAAACTTTCATAATGACCTACGTATCGGCAGACTTGAACACATTGGCCACCATCTCCTCCTAGTAACACTTCTATTCTTGTCTACTATGACAGGATTCTCTGGTGGCATTCCTTTAGTTTAGAAAACTAAACTCTCCTTTTCAGACTCCTTTGCTGATTTTCTCTCCTCTGCCAGACCTCCCACTCTTAGAGGCTTAGCCCTCAGATCTTCCCATATGCATACACTCCCCAGAGCCTAGCGGGTCTCATCTCATCTCACCATTAAATATCATCCACACGCTGACGGCCTCCACATTTCAGTCTCTAGTCCTGTTCACCTGACTACTCATCTCCAGTAACTCCTGATCCGTTCCCTCCAGCTTGCACCTCCCACGATCAGTACCCAGCCACGTCACTCTTCCAGTTGATAGAAGTTACCCTCGATTCATTCCTCTTCTTTCGTCACACTCCATATCCAGTTCTTCCGCAGACCCTGTTGCTGCTACATTCAAAACTCATCCAGAAGCACCCCGCTCCTCACTTCATTGCTGTCACCCCCAAGACACTCAGCAACTTCTCTTCCCAACTTGTTTGCCCTCCCCTTCTCGCCTCTGTAGAGTCAGCTTTTTGTTTCCCCTTCTTACATTTTGTACGTCCTTCCTCTGGATGTGTGCACGCCTTGGCCTCTCACCTGCTCTGGGTCTCTGCTCCAGGTCCCTCATCGGGGAGCCTTCACTGGCCTTGAATGTCTAATTTTTCTTCCCTGCTGTAATTTTCTTCATAGCATTTACCACTCTTTATTATATTTGTTTTTTTTTAAACAAGTGAACAGTTTATTAATTAAACAAAGGTATGATGTGATACAGTACAAGCGAGACACTCAAGATAGGTATAATAGTACTACTCACACAAAAACTTAAATTTCACCTCAAAAAAAATTATATTATTATATTTGTTTTATTGTTTTTTGACTTTCTTTCCCTCAACAGGAATGGACAAGGACAGGGTTTCCCTTTCATTTGACTTGTTCACGGCACATTCTGCAATTCCCAGAGCAGTGTAGGGCTCAATAAATCATTTCTCCAATGAATGAACAAAAGAATGGCCCCAAGAAAGGGCACAGTATGTTGCTTCCAAAACCAAGTTAATCACTGCAGATGAGAGACAGGTAAGAGATCGTCTGAGCTACAGTTCAGTGGAAGGTCGTGTGTGTAGTCATGCCTGTGTATATGTGCGCCACCGCATATGTGCTCGTGACCACTTGGCGTTTCAAAGACCAACACACACCGTAATGTTTGATGCAGGGAACAACCAGAATTGCCTCTCAGTATCTATTTTTTTAAGTAAAACATCATAAATTTGTAAATGAGAATTTTCCATTTTCTCCACAGTGTCTTCTATTTTTACCGTCCCAAATGTGAGATTGCAACCGGAAGCTGGAGAAAGCATGCGGGCCTTTGGGAAAAACAATAGTTATGGCAGAAGTCTATCAAACAGCAAGCACTGACGAGCACATCCCCAGAGAGCACAGGTAAGGTGACCTGCTGCATTTCCTCGCAGAGTCATATTTACGAAGTCGTGAATAGATGTTTTAAATGAAGTAGTTCAGACTCATTTCCCGCCTCGTGACCTTGGGAGGCTCTTGTGTGTATCATGGCGTCTATCAGATATTCTGCTGAGGTCAAATGCAGTCAGTCATTTCCATATTTTCAGGCACTTACTAGGCTCTAACCAAAATTATATTTGATCTTCCACTTTTATTTATGTAGTCATAGGCAAACTATTTCAGTCATAAGCAAATCATTTGCTCATACTCATTCATTCTTTCCTGAGGTCAAAAGAAGGTCCACTTTGGGCTGAATCTAAGCCACAGACCTGCTCTATGTGGCCCACACAATTTTTTTAATTCGATATTATTGTTGTGGTATTTTTCTCCCAATTCTAAATACCTTAGCTTGATTCAACACAATGCTGAGAAAACATCTCGATTTTTCTTTTCTCAGAAAAGCTTCGGGGAAGTTGGATTGTACGAATTTTCTGTCAGTCAGCAGAAAAAGAAATCATTTTAGTTTCTCATTTTTGTGGGGTGGGTTTATAAATGTAGACATGTAAGAAATCAAATAATTTAGCCTTTTTATTGACGGAATACGTCCTATAGAATGGCCTTCATCTTAATTTTTTCATTTTAAAATGGGGAGGTTTTACACAAAAGTCTAGATTTCTGGCTTTTCTTGAAAAATCAGCAATTCTGGCAATACCACATTTGCATTCCTACCCAAGTTGTTGTGTGTCACTGAATTATGGCTGCCCCTGGGAGAGGACAGAGGCTCTTCAATATAGCTCGGGGCCCATCTGGGCCAATTCACTTATTTCTGAGTCCCGTCTGGCCCCTGGTACCAACCTTACCATGACATAGTTTTTCTTATTTACTATTCAATTCTTTGACCTCTGCTGTCCTGCAGATCAGGAGCATAATCTAAACACAGCTGTCTCTGTGTGTGCTAGCGTGTCCCAGTCATCACAAGGACTGCAAGGGACCAGCTGGACGCAACAACTTCTGAACAGGCTGCCTTTCTAGATTGCTAGATGGAGATACCTGGGGTTTTGGAATTTATACATATATACACCATATATATAATATATATATATATACACATCATCTACATAACATATATACACTATATACATATATATATTTCTTCTTTCCTTTAATGGGACATAATTCTCTGAAGCAAATAGAGAGCAAACATTTTGTGGGGAAGGCTTTGTACATGCTGGTTCGTATAAGATGTGTGTTGGTTCCTTGCTCCCGTGAGTGTTCATTCATCCAGCGTTGGAATGAAGGACACAACTGGCATTGCAGGAGCCCCCCTTCCTTCCTCCATCTCTTCATTTGAAATATTAGAGCAGTAAAAAGAACACATTGACTTGTCCACATTGTCTGGCCAGTGCTACGCAGGGATCTCAAGCTGTTTCTGGACTTAGCTCTGGAATGCCCTCAACATAGGGCCGACTCTGGCTCCCAGGTAAAATGTGGTGCATAAGTGGCCGTCAGAAGATGTTAACTGTTAACCTTGCCACTCCATAGTTAGGAGTTAAATTTCCCGCTCTTTAGGTTATTTCTCCCTGTTGGATGAGAAGTTACTTAGAAGCACACTTCTACCACTTGGCCTCCTCTACTCACACTCTGAATTTCAAATGGTCAGAGAGTAGGGCTGAGTATTGAATGGTTACCTCCTCATTCTGAGAATGATTTTGATTCATGCAGTTTGCAGCATATGCCTTTTAAAGTATTTAACCTGCACTGCCATAATGAGGGCCTTGGGTTTATAAATCCCTTAGCCAGTTCAGTAAAACAAACAAGAAGTTGACTTTATTTACGCTGCCACCTCCTACGCACATCCCTACAAGCAAGCCTGAATTTCAGCTGCGTGGCTGTGGTCCTTCCTGGCTCTTCTGAGATCTCCTAACCTGAGCCTGGCCAGTCAAAGCTGCTAGAGAGCGTGTTCCAGCCCAGTTCCTCTGAGAGGAGGAAGCCAAGCTCACTGGACAGAAGTGTTGCTGACTGTGGCCAGGTGCGGAGGCTTACACCCAGAAGCCCTGCACTTTGGAGACCTACGCCGGAGGATCACTTGAGACCAGGAGTTCAAGACCATTTCAGGCAACATAGCAAGACCCCTGCCTCTGTAAAAGAAAAGAAATAAATAACAAGTAAAGCTAGCCAGGTGTGGTGGCACACACCTATCGTCGTCCTTATTCAGGAAACTGAGGTGGGAGGATTGCTTCACTTGGGTCCAGGAGTTTGAGGCAATAGTGAGGTACAACCGTGCCACTGTGCTGCACCCTCAGAGACAGAGCAAGGCTTGTCTCTTTAAAAAGAAATTGTTAATTGAATAGAGATTTTATATAAATATACTCAGAACTATAATCAGTATTTGCAAGACTTTACAAAAATGTGTTTTCTTCACAGTATTTTTTTTTTTTAACTAGATGTAAGGTTGTGTCTGTATCTGCATGGCCGAAGCTTTGCCTCTGGACTTATTTGATAATAATACAAATATTTTCTCTATGAATCTTTTTCTTTGTCTCATCCACTTAAAGCTCTGCTATTATTGTTGTTGTAGTTTTCACCCAATTCCAAAGACTTTAGCTTGATTCAACACAATGCTGAAGAAACATCTCAATTTTTCTTTTCTCAGAAAAGCGGCAGGGAAGTTGAACTAAAGGAATTTTCTGTCAGCAGAAAAAGAAATCATTTTAATTTCTCACCTTTGTGGGGTGTTTTTATAAATGGAGCCATCTTAGAAATCAAATAATATAGCCCATTTATTGGTCTAAAATGTCTTACAGAATGGTCTTACTCTAACCAGGAGCTGAATATTAATATCGAACTTAGACATTATAGAGCCAAATGTCTTGAGAAATAAGGTCTTCTTAGAGAAAAACATGTAATTCCTCAGACTTTGATTTTTGTTGTTGTTGCATTCATTAGCTATTTTAGAGTGGGCTGTGGCATCTTGAATTTCCCTCAAATGTTCCAGTTCTTTGTAAAGCCCAGAGAGATTGAGGAGGAAAGGGAGGGGAGAGGGTTGGGGGCTACAAAAGGCCAAGGCTGTAGGCTAGCATTTTAGCCCCCTCTCTTTGTAGAGCTACATATGTGGAAAATACAGTGTATCATTTCTGTCTTTGAAATGATATAGAACTGAGTAGACAAGTCCTAATTTTTCTCCCATACCTCAATGCCAAATTATTTCTTTCCTTGCATACTAAGGTCACTTCAATTATTTAGCTAATAATGCTGGATTTGCATAAATTGGCCTTAGTGGAAAAGCTAATGAGATGCAATTTGCTTTTGCAGCACAAAGCAATTTTTGGCTTCAGAGTCTTGTAACCAAATTAAATAAAAAGAAAAACATAAACACCTAAGTTAAAAATGGGAGAGGTGCCACTGGATTATCAAAACACTGTGTTTTTTACATTGTTTTATCCTCTAAACATATTAGTAGGCTAAAGATTACTCATTTTATCAGCACTGAAGGGTAAGACCCTTTTAAATTCTGAGAGAGACTAAAATGTACGTAGAAATTTTCCCTAAGGAAAAGACCAGAGTAATATTGAATACCACATCTATTAATATTACTTACATTTGCATACAGTGATTCCAAACACACCCTGCATTGAACTTAATTTTCCAGTCATTCTAAATGGACATAGAAAGTCTCTCTGTCTACTTCTCCTTTTACTGAATACAACTATGAGTGGCCTCTACTCTTTAAGACATCTGTGTTATAATTTATCGGAAATAGTATTTGTTCATTATGGAACATCCCTTTTCAATGAATCAGTTGGTTTTCAGACCACATTAAATTCTAATAAATTTACAAATTATCTATTTAGAGCATGAACACATTTTATTTAATTCAAGTAAAAGAAGTTAACTACATGCATATTTTGGTGACCCTCTCCTTACCATTTAGCAAATGATATTTACTAATCAACGTTATTTAAGAAACACATGGTAATAAAAAAATGTGTTAGACTTTCTCTGCTTGATTCGATCCTAAAGCAGTAATTCCTTGCAAGTAGGTAATTCCTTGCAAGTAGGCTGTCAGATAAACAGAGTAGAATACTCAAGAAATTTTAATTAAATAAGATAACAATTTTTTTTTTTTTAAAGAAACCAGGTTTTAGACAGAACCCAGTGCACTGGGGCCTAAGACCCGGGGGCAGCACCATGCGAACAACAGCAGGGCAGTGTCCTCCTGCTCTCGGGCCATATCACCCACCGTGTCAACTCCTGAAACCACTCCTAGAGAAACAGCTGCCTCCTGTTGCTCCCCTCCATGCTGTGACATTTTTCTGGCCCACTTTTTCTGTCTCTGCATCCACTAACATTGCTTTCATCTTCCCTTCGCCACGTGGCTTCTGCTGACTTGTTTCTGCTGAGTCATGGCTCCTGCTTATTACCGTTTCTCTTTGTTCCTCTACTTCTGGGGCAGTCTACTGCTGACCTCTTTGTGCGTCAGATTCAAACCCTCCTAGAGAGCGGTTCCAATTGATAATAACCCATCATCCTGAACTTGAGAGCAGGGCTGTTATGTCAGTCAGCACATATAAACTGCTGGCCGACTGTAGGCTGCCTTAAGGTCAGCCTCTGAGCCTGGGTCCAGTCAGGTGAGCTGAGAACCGAGTACTCAGCCTGTTCTCAAGAGCCCTTTGGAAGAGTGCCGTGGGCTTGGCCATCTCGGAAGCTTCTATGAAGCCAGCTGTGTAGCTGGAAGGCAACTTGCCTGGCCTGTGTACTACCCAAGGAAAGGTTAGAGAACTACAGAGAGAGACACCAGTTTCGATGGAGTGAGAACATACATCTTCATCGTGTGATGTTTTTGGCTGTTGATTAAAGTTCTTTTTAAGGCATGTTGCATTGTCTCAACTGTAGACACCAAGGAGATAATATCCATTAGGACTTTCCCTGTAGCGGAAATTCAAGTATTAGATCTAGGTTTTCTTTCAGTAGCTTTCCGAAATCTTCAGCAGGGAAGATTACTGCCTGTTTACCTACGAGAACTACTGTTTTCTGCATGATGCTACAAATTGTTTTTTCCATCTAACAATTACAGTTTTATTATCTCCATTACCTCACGCATTTGGCAATCATGGAAATAACAGGCGGAGAAGAAAACAAACCTTAGTGGTCCTTCCAGGTTTTATCTGAAAGAATCCTGAAAATATGTCTTGTTTGGGAAATTAACAATGCTTTGAACCACACATGCACGGTGCATATTATAAACACATGATTGAGAACAGGCTGGAATATTGTTCAGTTTAGCCACCCCACTTCCATCATCTTACATTAGCCTGCCCTCTACTCTGGGGAGGCCATTATCTGTCTCCTTTAAATGCTAATGTGAAATAGCAGACCATGGAAGTTTGTCTCCTGTGTCCTCCCTGCAGCCCTGCCTCTCTGCCCCTCCCTTTCTTTGGGTCAACTGTGATCTCTATTCCGCACCACCACACCAACCCTGTGACCAGGTGAGTGAAGGACGCTCAGGCTATCACTTCCTAATCTGCTTTATTATGCCCCAAGATTGTCACGAAGCAGAGTGAAAATAAAGTAATATCGTGCTTCATGCAGAGTGCATTTTTCAAGTATCTTTTATATTGACATGATTTGAGATATACAGAAAACTCACAAGAATAGCACACAGAATTCCTGATAGCCCCCGCCCGCTCTCCCCAAATGTTAGCATTTTACTACATTTGCCATAATCACATTCATTCTCTTTTTCTCAACCCTCCCACTTGTTTTGTTTTTTTTTTTTTTGAGACAGAGCCTCAAGCTGTCAACCTGGACAGAGTGCCGTGGCATCACAGCTCACAGCAACCTCCAATTCCTGGGCTCAAGCAAGTCTCCTGCCTCCGCCTCCCAAGTAGCAGGGACTACAGGTGCCCGCCACAACGCTTGGCCATTTTTTGGTTGCAGCTGTCATTGTTGTTCAGCGGGCCCAGGCTGGATTTGAACCCGCCAGGTCAGGTGTACGTGGCTTGTGCCTTAGCCCGTTGAGCCACAGGCGCTGAGCCAACCCTCCCACTTGTTTTTAGAAACCATGCATGCTGCCCGGAGGACGCTCCTTTCTCTTTAAACATTTCATTGGGTCTTTCTTCAAAACAAGCAGTTCAGAGTGGTATTTTTAAATTAAAAGTAAAAATATTTTTTCTGCCTTTGCTTTTCCTTTTCTCTTCTTTGACTGAGGGGTTTTACAAACAAAATGGCTAAAAGAGAGGAAACTTGTTTGATGCTCCACAAATTGGTTCATCAGCCTATAGATCCTTGAAAATTGACTCTATTTTTGTGATTCAGCATTTCCAGGTCAGATGGGCTTTCAAACTGGGGTGGTGTGAGGTGCGGAGGGAATAGAACTTGCATCTTCTGGCTTTTTAAAACCCAAATTAATTTCTTAGGGAGTATTTAGCCAGAAGCACACTACAAGGGAAGCTTTCTTATAAATAGTGGGCACAAGGCTATAATGTGGCTAGTAACCAAGATATCCATTACAATGTTTGGCTAAACTATTAGGAAGTTAGCAGTCACATATTAGAAAGTAGGTAGAATCAGTTCCTATATTTCTTATTTTTCCTTCCCATTTAATGTTGATTCTTGTGAATTTGGGATATAGAGGGAATCTTCTATGCCCTAAGCGCGCTGTATTGTATTATTAATACCAAGATAGCAGCTGAGTCCCACTAGACAGTCTTTGTGGTCTGCTGATAGTCTGAGAAGTGGCTAAGCATAAAAGGAGCCTGTTTGAGTTGAAGTGGGCTGATGGTCTGGGATGACATTTGAATGCACGGAGGACAATGTCTAAATGACGTGTCGAGAAGGGAAGGCAGAAAAAAAAGCTCAAAACTATTCCAGTTGTCCCATGAATGCTCATCACTCCTCCTGAGATACTCCTCGCATGGGAGCTTTGTCTGGGTAAAAATAAGGAGTGGGATCAGGGCTGGCTGGACACTGGGACCTGAGAACAAAAGCCAGGGTTTCAGGTCCTTAGACACATTAAAATTCTAGACAGATAGCAAATGTAAGGAAAGCCCCCAGCCAAATGTATTTCAAGAAACAAAGTTAAGCATTTTAGCTAAATTATTACCAGTGTAATTAACAAAGTGTTTGCAATATTCTGAGATGCTTCTATGAATAAAGCTTTTAAAAACATCAAATTGGTTGTGCAAATGAATAATTTACGGAGTCTCTTTTGGAATTTAGGATAGCTGCTTTCTCTGCCAACTTACACACACATACACACACCCACACGTTCTCTCTGTCTTTCTTAATACATTCACACAGCCAAAAAGAATAATTTTTCAGCAGCCCTAGAGTTACGATAACATCATAGATTAGTTAAAGAATTATTTTTCCACTTAAGGAAATAAAGTACAACGTCTAGAACAAGAACAATATAAAAGTTAGGATAATTTGTAGAAATTTATCCCATAATAAATACCACCATGCTAGCCAACATGAAATCAAATACTGTACTGTTAAACTTCTGTACTTGGGTAAATTTTTTCCCTTTAAATTATCACCGTTCTTTTAATGCAGTTTGCATTATGTATAGTGCCCTTGGATTTTTAATTGCTCTGGATTATCATTTTCAATGCAATTAGTAAAATGCCCTCAATTACATATAATAATTACTGTAAATGGGGCTGTTGGCCTAATTACTATAAATTAGGAAAGATGTGTGATTATCATGTACTATTAAATCATGTACAGTATTTATTTTACATCATTACATACAATGGGATAATGATAACACTTAATTATATTGTATTATAGCTTGGTCAACAAGTCTACTCTAGATACCTAGAGTTGTGCTCCCTTGCCAAATTCACCACCTGCTAGATGTTTCTTTCTAAAGTGATTGGGTTATTCTGTGGACCAAGTACCCACTAAGTTCGAATATAATTAATAAACCGATTTCCTTACAGGCAGGAAAAATCTGGAAGGAAAAAATTTCCTTTAACCTCCACAAGTTAAGAATGCCTAGATTATCCTATTTGTGTCAATGTCAAGAATTTCATCCTCCCTGAGCTTAATCCCAACCTCCGCCATCCCTGTTTGTTTGTTTGTATGTGAGTGTGTAAAAATCAACATCCCTAAATGGTGGCAACATTTAAAATATGTCTGGGTAAAAAAGGAGGTCCTTTCTTCACTGTGGCCAATATTATAATCATCCCTAGTTTACAAATGCACACTTAACAAGCTTATAGCACGTAATTAATTCTGCAGAGGATGCCGTTTGGCAGAGCGGGATTAGGAGAATTGCATATCGATAGTGGCAGGGGAAATAAATCTATTTTCTCTAGGTAAGGTAGGGTATCCTCATGTTCTTCAGAAAGTGGCACATCTCAGAGGTGTTGCTCTCAAAATGCTCTCAGGATGGAAAGAAATCAGTAATTACAGAGCCAGGCATTCAGTTGTGTCCTAATTTTCCCACCAGTTTTTCAGTGTTTCAGCTGCCTCAGAGACTTCAAGTATTCTCATTAGGTAGCTGCAGAGGCAGCTGCTTGCCTACTCCCTCGTTCTCTCACTCGCTTGTCCTTTTTTTTTCTCCCCCTTCCATTCCTGCCTTGGGAGTGACTGTGAAGATCATTTGCTGGAATGATTGGCAGGTTAGAGGATTCGATCAGATGAGTTCCTCTTAGTGCAGGTCAAAAAGGCTAGTTAGCAGGAGCTGTCGAAAAATGCCAGCAGCATTCGAAATGGGAAATGTCATGACTTCGAGGCAGGGGGTGCCACCTGGAACAGAAAGCTCTCAGCTCATTAGCAAGTTACAGGATGCGGGCTTAACTGGAGGGAGCAGGGAAGGAAAGATAATACCCAATAGGGAAAATGATTGTGAAGTGGAATTGATTTCATGTATAATTTGTTTATCACTAGAGGGGACAAATGCTGTCCTTCTGACATGAGCTGAGGAGTGTGGACTATGAATGAAGCAACTTAGCATAATCTGCAGGTTGAGCTTTGGATTTAAAGAATGCAAACTTCTTTATTCTGAACTGTGGAAATGATCAGGTCATGTTACATTAATTAAAGCTGACATACTCTCAAATGTTTTATCTGGGCAATTGTGGCAATTCGACAGAAACGGATAGAGATGGGCAACTTTAGAAAATAAGAAGGATTTTTTTTTTTCCCCTCTGCTGATGTGGAAGAGTAGCTCAGTTGCATACTGAATTACAGCAGGGCTGGTATTTATATTCGGTGGTGAGCAAGGCTACGCAAATCAAACCGGGGTTACTGATTCACATGCAGGCTCATTGATAGAAGAGGCCATATGCCCTTTGGAGATCTGGAGCTGATTTGTGTTGAAATACATAGGTATATTTTAGAATATGACTGCATCCTATTTTGGTACAATGTTAAAATTTTAATCCTTTTTTAAAGGTGGGAAGCTCTTCAATTTCATTACTGCCTAGATGTTAGATCATCTAGAATTCACTATTGTACCATAAAGTCAACAATTTACAGTTGCCTTATTTATAAACAAAACTAAGGTGACCTTATAGAGAAAATTAATCTGAAATTTATGAAAGGAAAACATACTGGCAAAACAGAAAATAATATTGCCTAATGTGCTCATACTAAGCTCCAAATTTAAAACTTCCAGTATTTTTTATAATGTATTAAATGGGCTTTGGTGCAAAGCCTTATTTTTTAACACAAATTCCACTAGAAAACATATTTTCTTTTGATAAGAAACTTTTATGATGTCATTTATCTTTTGCATGGGGACCTTCATCTTATTATTTTAAGTCACAAATGCCACAGCTGCAAGTCTTTCTGGGCTGAACACTAAAGGATGTTTACTTAGCATCCAGATTCTGGTTCAAACATATATTTTCAAAATGTCTTTGCCTTGGGTTTCTCTTTTCTCTTAAATATTGAGACATTGTATGAGGCAGTTATTAAATAGCCAAGGCTTGTTTTATAAGCAGCTTCAGACTACTGTCTAATGTGAATAGGAATTTTAAAACCTCCCAGTCAAAACACTAGTGCAAAATTCATCCTATTCTGTAGTCAGCATAAAAAGCTTAGCATTAAGCTACTATATAGCTGTCAAGATATACTGCATTAGTTCTGTCAAATATAAAAATTTAAACATCATTGTGAATCCACTTATCCCCCTCATTTGGGAATTTTATTGTGTGGTCCAGAACCTGGCCTTGAAATTTTTTTTTTTTTTTTTTTACATAATAGACTACTAATCAAAGTGGTTCACCTAAAATTATGATTTTTATTCCTTCCCAGTCCTCAGTTTGTTAATAACTGACAGATTCATTGCATTAATAAACCATTTTGAGATAAAACATTGTCAAAAAAATTTTTTTACATAAAAGAATCGGGTATAATGATATACAAGTCTTCATCTTTGGTAGGAAGCCATTACTTCTTAAGGCAGGCGAGTTGAAGGTGTCTGGCCAGGCCGAGTAGGAGGGGCGTGGTGATGTTTGGGCTTGCCTGGTCTCCTCCCTTTTCTCCAGCTCTGCGCTCACTGACTGCATAGATGCTCCACTATTTTGCATTCTTCTCAATTCATCGCCTGCCTCTGTATTAACTAAAATAATCTCTGGTACACACTGGCATTCCTGTATTTATGGTACTCTGTGTTGAACCTTTCTGTTTGTGGATTGCATAACCCTGTGTTTATGTCTTACCTTTAGGTTTGTGGGTTCTCCTCGGAGAAGGTCCCTATGTTCTAAAGAAAAGAATTGGCTTTTTTATAATCGACCTTTATATCAGCAGATCTCAAAGTGTGATATTTATATCCTGGTGATCCCCAGAGGCTTCCTGGGGTTAAAACTATTTTCATTATAATACTAAAATGTTCTCTGCCTTTTTCACTGTATTGACATTTGCACTAGTGGTGCAAAAGCAATGGTACATGAAACTGCTGTCTCCTTGGCACGAACCAAGACAGTAGCACCGAATTGTACTCCTGGGCACTATATTCTTCACAACCACACAATTGTAATTTTTTTTAATGTTAGTTTCATTTAATAATGTTCTTAATCAAGAAGTAAAAATTGTTAATTTTATTACAATTGAATTGTAATAAATTGTATTTATTGAATAATTGTTATTCAATTATAATAAAATTAAAAATTTTTACTTCTTGATTAAGAACATTATTAAATGTTGAACAAATGTATTATTTTTAATATTCTGTGTGACTAAATGGGATGTTTATATAAATTATTTCTACTTTGTACCTAATTACTATGCTTGTCTCAGGGTAAAGCTCTTGTACAGTTGCTCAAGTTGCAAGCTGAACAAGCTGCTTTTTTCCTCGAACATGGTTTTTGCTTGAAACAATGATAGAAAAATTGATTATTCAAACTTGGGTATTTGGCAGGCATTTTCTCAAAAATAACCAAATGTGTCACCCAAGGAAAACAACTGATAGCATTTGTTGCCAATGATAAAATTAGAATATTCAATAGAAAATTAGAATTTGGGATAACTGTGGATAACTTTAGTTGCTGCTGCAGGATAGACAGTTTCTGAAAGACTTTTCTAAGGAGATTGGTAGTAATATAAGCAAATGTGATTTTTTGATAGGGTGTACTAAAATGTATAAATATTTGAAAAATCTGTATATTTCAAATGATCCATCCATGTTAGCCAAATCATATATGTCTAAGATATTCACTGACATTGTGAAATAAACCAATAGAGTTTAAGATAGTGAAGAACAAAGAGCTCATCAGTATAATTCCAGACTCCCCAGTGCAAGTAACCCTTAGGAAACTATCACCTGTTGAGTTTTGTTACAATACTATAAAAGAATACATGTAGTATATCCACAGTTACCTGAAAGAGCTATTAAAATCCTTGGTTCTTTTCCATCTATCTCATCCGTGATAGGCCCTTATTCTTGTCATTTTTCAACCAAAATAATGTATCACTAGAGAGTGAATACAGAAGTGAGCCCCAGCTTCTATTTGGCCAGACTTTAAGGTTTTTTAATTAAATTAATGTTTTTATGTTAACATGTAGTGATGTTTTTAATATATAAATATTCCAAATTAATAATTTAATTTTACTTTTGAATATAGCAAATATTAGTAGCTATAATTCATATAACCAAAAGCTCTTGTGGGTCCTTTAAATTTTTAAGACTATAAAGGGTTTCTAGGACCAAAAAAGTGTGAGAACTACTACTCTATATTAGTTGTGTTATGCCTTGTAAAAATCAACGTCCCTAAATGGTGGCAACATTTAAAATATTTAACATTACTAATTATGTTGGAAACATCTTCCCTCTTGAAGAAATTACTGTTTACTGCAAAATTTTCTTTGTTTATATAAAATTATTCAAGCTCTACCAATTTAATATCTCATTTTTTCTGGAGTACAGTAGAAAATCCCTATTGTTGTGTTCACACAGGTGTCATCTGAAAATTGCAAGAGAATGTCATTTACTAGTCCCTTGACGATTGGTAGACCAATTCTTAAATGACTTTCTGTATTTTAGTTTGTGGAGCTACGACTTCCCCTTTTATGCATGCACTAAGTTTGACCTTGCGTGGAGACCCTCTGGACACATGATGCTAAGTCAGGCCACTATACATAGCTTATTCATGGGACACAGACATAGCATAAATGCTACTTCATGGCGGAAGAAAGGAGTCACATCATTCCCTGCCCAGCTATGAGATAGCTCACGGAAATATAGCTACATTTTGAGACTGAGAAGTCAAAATAACTACTCAGCTGTCAGATTGAGGTTGATTTTTTTTATTCTATATTTTGAAGTAGATTTATGGAAGAGTTATACAGAGAGCTATGTCCATCACCCAACTTCTCCTAAGATTATCTTTGTTTTTTATGACCTTGATACTGTTGAAGAGTACTGCTCGGATATTTTTTAGAATGTCCCTCATGATGTTTATTCACGATTAAACTGAGGTTGTGGATTTGGGGGAAGAATGCCACTAAGGTAAGATGCCCTTCTCATCACATCACATCAGGGAGCACACAATATCCACATGTGTTACCACTTTGATCTCGACCTCCATCACTTGGTTAACACAGATAAGGTTTCAAAGCCAGCGTGATGTCCGGGAAGTGAAGTCAGGAACACAGGAGACCTAGGACAAGTTCTCAAGCAAATGGAAGGCACTCGAGGTGGTTACCGAAATAAGGACAGGGCTGCTTGATGTCAGACTCAGAAGAGAGAAAGAGAAATTGCTCTCCAGGCTCTGACTTCCTAACTAGACATAGGTGCGAATGGGGAGCAGAGTTATCTGCAAAGAAAGGAGTGTCTGGGTTAAGAACCTTAAGAAGTTCCAGCCTTTGACTAAGGATCAGTGATAGAATTTACCAAGCTGTCGGACAGAGTATGAAATATATTTTTTGAACATGAATACAATATGGCTGTTTTGCAAATGCTAGGAGCAAAACAAGTTTTAGCCTTTCTATATTGAAAGATATATCTATATTCTATTCACATGTGTTTTTCCCCCACTGGTATTGCAATCTCAGAATACAGGGACTTGTCTACTTTTTTTTTTTTTTTTTTGATTATTGTTTGTTTTTGAGACCCAGTCTCATTCTATTGCACAGGCCAGAGGATAGTGTGTCTTTATAGCTCACTGCAACTTCAAACTCCTGGGCTCAGGTGATCCTCCCGCATCAGCCTCCCAAGTAGCTCGCACCACCACACCCATCTAGCTAATTTTTCCCTTTTTTGTAGAGATAAGGTCTTGCTCTTGCTCAGTCTGGTCTTAAACTTCTGAGCTCAAGTGATCCTCCCAGAGTGCTGGGATTACACGCGTGAGCCACTGTGCCCAGCCTTTGCTCACTATTTTATCCTCATTTCAGTGTTTTATCCCCATTTCTTAGCATGGCGCATAATTTATACTCATTAAATATTTTTAAAATATTGACTGACTTAGTGAATATCCAGCTAACTCACCATACAATACACACCTGTCATTTCAGCAAATATTTTTTCAAGTAACTCTATTGGTGCTGTACTGGGCAGTATGAAGAGCAGTTTCTTGCAGCACAACATGCACTATTTAGGGGCACAACTACAGTCATTTGCGTTTCAGGACGACAAAGGCTGCAGTTAATGTTTGCATAAACTATGCAGGAGGACAAATAAAGGAAAAATTAACTTGGCCAGAGGAGCTTGCAGAAGTTTTCCCAAAGGAAGAGATTTTGAGTAAAAGGAGAAGCTGGGTTCGTCATGGGCATGAAGGAGGAGAAGGGTGTTTTCAAGCAGAAGGAGCAAATACCAAGAGCAAAGCCATGTCACAGAGGGCAGCATCTTTAGAAAATGGTCTGGTAGAGCCAAAGGGCAGGGGGGTGAGGAGCAAGAACAGTGGACAGAAAAGCCTTTGCAGTCCCATTGTGAAGGGTGTTCAATGACATGCTGCAGAGTTTGGGTTTTAATTTGATTGCTTATAGGGAAATACGTATGATTTCCTGGTGGGACACGAACATCTTAAACCAGGGAAATGCTTTCAGAAACCATTGAACAACTCTGAAAGAAGAGGTAGGTTTTTTCTTTGAACTTATAATATTATGGTATATCACATCTTGAAAATAAGTAGAGAAAATAAAGAAGATTCCATTCACATTTATATCTAATGTAATGTTAGAAATGATACCAGCACATATTTGGCTCTTTGTTTGAAAACCTCGTCGTCATCCAGCCCTGGCATTTCTTAGCTCTGTTACAGTTACGGTTTCTTTATTATTGTACTCATGAACATGTACACAATATATTTCTTGAAAGTGAGACATAAATTCTTTAATTTTAGTTGAAAGACATTGCCTTCTTTTTCATGTATCTTTTTGTAAAATGAATAGCATCCTCCTTAATTTAACTTTTATGAGGAGATAGAATTTCATTTATTATTATTATTTTTTTTTTTTGAGACAGAGCCTCAAGCTGTCACCCTGGGTAGAGTGCTGTGGCGTCACAGCTCACAGCAACCTCCATTTCCTGGGTTCAAGCAAGTCTTCTGCCTCTTCCTCCCAAGTAGCTGGGACTACAGGCGCCCGCCACAACGCCCGACCATTATTTGGTTGCAGCCATCATTGTTGTTTGGCGGGCCTGGGCTGGATTCGAACCCGCCAGGTCAAGTGTACGTGGCTGGCGCCTTAGCCGCTTGAGCCACTGGCTCTGAGCCGAATTTCATTTATTATTATGCATTGACAACATTGAAATGGAAAAAAACTGAAAAAGAATTAAAGAAAGTGTTTAAGAATTCAAAGTCTAGGGCAGCGCCTATGGCTCAGTGAGTAGGGCGCCGGCCCCGTATACCAAGGGCGGTGGGTTCAAACCCAGCCCCAGCCCAACTGCAACAAAAAAAAATAGCCGGACATTGTGGCGGGCACCTGTGGTCCCAGCTACTCGGTAGGCTAAGGCAAGAGAATCACCTAAGCCCAGGAACTGGAGGTTGCTGTGAGCTGTGTGATGCCACAGCACTCTACTGAGGGCAATAAAGTGAGACTCTGTGTCTACAAAAAGAAAACAAAAAGAATTCAGAGTCTACGTGGTCTTACGATATATTTGGCACTCGCTTGGTGTGCAAAAGTTTGCTCATGAATAAATTCGTACTGATGTCTATGTAACATCCCTTTGGAGTCAACTCTAGTTTTTGTGTCCAGTTTTACCTAAATCCAAATAAACTGTAAACTATTTTACGGTTTTAAAGTATGTCTAATGAAAATTTTGAAACCGCCTTAATGTTTTAGTAACTTGAGTACATTTTTGTGATGAGTAGAGTTTTTTAGTGATTATGACAGTGACAAAGAAAAAAATGTTTAAACAACTAATATAAAACAGAATAAATATCAACTATTAAGTCTAGAATAAACTATTTAGGTAATTTTAAAAGAAACCATTAAGTAAATCAAACAAACTAGTTAAGTAAAGTAACAAACTAGATGGAATATGATGCAATCGTGATAACAACAGTTACTAAGGCAGACACCATGAAGAAATGCGTGTGATGATGTGAAAAAATAGAGTGGTTTGCTTATACATACGAAATGTATATGTAGGAAAAATACCTGAGAGGAAACATTAAACTGCTATGTCCTTGGTTTAGCAAAGATGGCTTTACAAATTTCATCATATAATTAAGAAAGTTAGTTAATTTACCAGTTTCATAGCCATGGTAGGTTCTCACTATGTTCCAATCTCAGAATCCCCTTGGATGGGTCCAAGTTCTTTGATGCTATCTCATTACCAGACTTTGCTCTGCAGTCATACGATGAAGAGTCAGATACCACACCAGCTAAACTCATTTTACAACCACAGGGCATTCTGTAAGTTAACATTTAAAGTATTTTCCCAA